>CM068742.1:20104394-20111894 GCA_035084275.1 Hydrolagus colliei | reverse complement strand
CTTGACGTGTGTGTAAAGAGTGACCGAAGGCGCAATTGAAAGGGACAGCCTTGAGATGTGCCTTGAAGGTGGCAATGAAGGGAGCAAGGTGTAGGGAATGTGGGATGGAGCTCCAGTGAGTGGAGGCAGAAAGCTAAATGGTCAGGATTCATCACCTACCATCTTTCATAGAATCATAGAATTTTACGGCACAAAAGGAGGCCATTTGGCCCATCTAGTCTATGCTCTTAGAAAAGAGCAACTCAATCCCACTGCCCAGCTCTCTCCCCATAACCTAACAGACCTGTTCTCTCTAAATAAAGATCTAATCCTCTTTTAAAAGCTGTTATTGAATCGGCCTCCACCATCTTTTCAGGCAATGCATTCCAGATTCAAACAACTCGCTGAGTGAAAAAATTTCTCCTCAGCTCCCCCTCTGCTTCGTTTAGAAATTATTTTAAATCTGTGACAACGAGATTCGCCCACCACTGGAAACAGTTTTTCCTTATTCACCCTGTCGAATCCCCTAATGATTTTATAAACCTCTATTAGGTCTCCTCTCAACCTTCTCTGTTCTAAAGAGAATAAACCTAGCCTATCTAGCCTTTCCTCATAACTGAAGTCCCTCAATCCTGGTACTATTCTAGTAAACCTTCTTTGCACCCTTTCCAATGCCTTAACATCCTTTCTATAGTGTGGTGACCAGAATTGGACATAGTACTCCAGCTGAGGCCTAACCAAAGTTTTATAGAGGTTAGTCAGCACTTCCTGACTTTTGTACTCTGTACCCCTATTTATAATAACAATAATCCTTGCATTTGATATAGCGGTTTTCATATCTTATCAATTTCCTAAAGCGCTTCACAGAATATACTGTAAAGTGAATTGACTATATATTTGTGGGCGAATCATGGCAGCCAATTGTGCACAGCAGTGTCCCACAAACAGTCGTGGATTGAAATGACCAATTTTATTATTCAGGTTTTTTTGGATGGATTATTATTAGGCGTGTGGAGTAAGGGAACTTGCCCAAGGTTTCGCCCTGACCTACCTCGTTTAGAACACAGGTCTCCCCAGCTTGGTCTCCCCAGCTTGCAAGACAAGTGCTCTAACCACTAAGCCACAGGAGCCTAGTATCCCATATGCCTTCTTAAAGGCTTAGTCTACCTGTCCTGCCACTTTCAAAGAGTCACTAACACAAATCCCCAGGTCTCTCTGTTCCCTCACACCACTTAAAATTGTACTATCTAATCTATCTTGCCTCCCCTCATTTCTTCTCCCCAAATGTATCACCTCACACTTCTCTGCATTAAAACCTCATCTGCCATGTGTCTGCCCACTTTATCATTTTATCTATACCTTCTTGCAGATGGCTACTATCCTCATTATTTACTATTCTCCCTAATTTAGTATCATCTGTAAACTTGGAAACTGTGCTCCCTACACCCAAGTCCAGATCATTAATATATATTTAAAAAAGAGCAGTGGTCCCACAACCAATCCCTGTGGCACACCACTGCACACTTCCCTCCAGTCTGAAAAACAGCCGCTCACCACAACTCTCTACTTTGTGA
Organism: Hydrolagus colliei; assembly: GCA_035084275.1. Taxonomy (NCBI): domain Eukaryota; kingdom Metazoa; phylum Chordata; class Chondrichthyes; order Chimaeriformes; family Chimaeridae; genus Hydrolagus; species Hydrolagus colliei. Next base: position 20,110,341 of record CM068742.1, on the reverse strand, counting down.
CTCGCAGCCAGTTGTGGATCCATGCTGCCACTGTCCCTTTAACGCCGTGGGCCTCTACTTTCCTAATAAGCCTCTCATGCAGCACTTTGTCAAATGCCTTTTGAAAGTCCATATAAATTACATCAACTGCACTACCCTCGTCCACCCATTCCGTTACCTCATCGAAAAATTCTATCAGATTTGTAAGGCAAGATTTGCCTTTAACAAATCCATGCTGGCTGTCCTTTATTAGCCTATATCTTTCTAAGTGAAGATATATCTTGTCCCTGATTATAGACTCTAGAAGTTTGCCCACTACCGATGTTAGACTGACTGGCCTGTGGTTCCCAGGTTTGTCCTTCTGCCCCTTTTTATACAGGGGAGTAACATTAGCAACCTTACAGTCCTCTGGCACCACCTCTGTGTCCAAGGAAGAAATTGTAGCCAGCGTCTCTGCTATTTGCTCCCACACTTCCCTTAGTAACCCTTTCCATAATTACTCTGAATATAATGATATTGTGATCGCTATTCCTAGGTGTTCACCTACAGAAACCTGTCGTACTTGCCCCACCTCATTCCCCAAAACTAGATCCAGCACTGCATCCTTCCTTGTTGGACTGGAAACATACTGATCAAGAAAGTTGTCCTGTACACATTTCAGGAATTCTTCTCCCTCCTTGCCCTTTACGCTACTATTCTGCCAGTCGATGTCGGGATAATTAAAGTCTCCCACATCTTTCCAAAATCCGCTTGCAGATCTGCTCTTCTATCTCCTTCCCGCTATTTGGTGGTCTATAGTATACCCCTAACAGTGTAACTGCTCCTTTTTTATTCCTTAACTCTAACCAGATAGATTAGTTTTTTTGGCCTTCTTCCACCTCATTCCTTTCTAAGGCTGTAACTGAGTCTTTAACTAATATTGCCACCCCGCCTCCTTTTCTCCCTTCGCTATCCCTCCTGAATATATAGCCGGGAATATTCAGTTCCCATTCCTGCCCTTGTTTGAGCCAGGTCTCTGTTACTGCTACCACATCATATCCCCTTGCAGCAACTAGAGCCTACAGCTCACCAATTTTATTTGTCAAACTCCGTGCATTTACATACATGCGCTCCAAGATAGAATTCACCTGCTCTGTACTTTTCTCCTGTCTTACCCCTCCCTTATCTGGACTACCGTTTCTATTCCCATCACCCCCCCACCCCCCCACAGCATTAGACAATCTCCCTGCAAGAACATTGGTCCCAGCCTTGTTCAGGTGTAACCCATCCATCTTCCACCTGCCCCAGAACCAGTCTTTATAAGTGAGTCAGTGCTTGATTTGTACAGTAGTTGTTGATGTAACAAGTTGTAACAAGTTGTTTTGTTGTGTAACATTTGCATAGTGTAGACATTCAGTATTTGTTAGAAATTTGAGTATTGACCTCGATGAGATGTTTCATTTACAAAAGTTTGTTTATATCAAGGTTGAGAGAGGCTACATGGTTACATTTAATGATCCATGTTCACTGCACTGTGACATAAACTATCAGTTCTATGACACTGCATTCAAAAATCTCCAAAAGTCTCTTTAGACACTGATTTCAGCCACCTTTAAATTTCTCCCGTTTCTCGTTCTCACAATCACGTGTTTTTCAGAAATTCTTCTCTTCTATTAATGGTGCTATATAATGTTCACTTCCATTATTAAAGTGTCAAAACATTGAAATAATGCATCTCCATAGCCACTAGCTACATCCTATTTCATTCCAACATTTACACTTCAATGTGGCTTCTCACTGAGGGTGTATAATCTTGGATCCATTGCATACATCTCTAAGGCACTGAAAACTGGGTGGCAGGAGACATATTATTCAGCTTTCTGCAATTGCTTCTAATCTTAACTAGGCTACCAGACTATGCTGACATGCCAGAATGAGATAGGATGGCTGCTACATTCACCTCCAAATACATGTACATGGTAATCTGTGAAAACTTTGTAAATCTCTTTCAGATGTTCAACATTGTAAGCACTACATCTAGTGCAATGATTAATATTATTATCAAACAGGTCTTAATTTGCTGGTCTTTTTATTTCTAAGCACTAGGGGACAAGTGTCCACCATTAGCTGTGAGGCCAGGAGTCTGAAGGCCTTCCAGCCCTGATTTTGAAATCTGTGTACTGAATTAATCACAGCAAAATGTCTACAAATCCACTTCTCAATTTCAACAACATCCATTGAAGTCACACCAAGCTGCATCTTCACAACTCCTGCACAGGTTTGTCTGCTGGACAGGAAACCTATATGCCTGGGGATACACCCTGATATATTGTGGTAAGGGTTGACCTGATAATTTACCTCTGCGCTCGCACCCTTTTTTGCGCGCCTTTGGTCACCTTTCTACCCCTGCGCCCCTGGCTTGGTCCCAATATCCACTATTATGAAGCGCTCTGAGACACCGTCTGGTGTGGAGGGCACTATATGAATCAAAGTTGTTGCTGTTTTTTTCCCAAAACCTCCAATATAGAAGAAATGTTGTATTGGGAAAATATATACAGCACATCACAAGAATGGAGTTCAGTTAAGAATTAAGCTCCCCCGCGTTACTTCTTTACAGGTCATTATGTGAGACAGGCACATCTGCCTCTTGTGTTAGTGAGGCATACACAGCTTTGTAAGTCTGAAGAACAGTTTGAGCGGAAGGCCTGTGTTGTGGGATTTCACTCTTGCAGTCCCGATGTGATTCAAACAAGTGAAACCTCACGACATCACTGCCTTCCACTCGCCCCAGCAAAAAATCCACCACATTGGGGATTTTCCACACATCTGTTTTTTCGTCATACGCAGGCATGAGGTGGTCAGAAAATGGAAGTTGACGGGGGTAAGGCCAGAGCTGCTCTGGTGCCACAAAGTGCCCATTCAGTTCCCGATGACCGCACTTCACTAATAGCCCAGAACTCTGGTTCACAATTGGAAGAGCATCCAGATCGTTAATTATCAGGTGTAGCTCTGAGGTCAGTAAGTACTGGGACAAGGCTTTATCTAGGTCATTGGAATCGCACATGACTCGAGTGCCTACAGGGCTGTTGTGCAGATAATTCAGTATGGATACGTATTCAATTGCGAGGTGAAATCGAGTCTTCCACGTGTTCAATCCCAGGTACCTCTCTTGCTCCATCACAGAGTTGAGATTGTTCAGAGAGCCTAGAGGGTAGTACTCGGTGAGAATACAGTAATTTTCCTCACAGAATCCTAACAGTTTGACTACCTTCACGCTCTGTAAAGCTTTCAGCATCTCTAGTCCGTGAATGAAGTCAGCCCTGAACTCAGGGGCAGCAAGTCTAGAGAGAGCAACTTTGTATCCTTTCCAATGAGCCAGGGAAACCTGCAGGAAAAACACAGACAAAATGCCTTCACTAATAATACAGTAATACCTAATTAACACATAGTGGCATATGTTACTATTGTGATTTCACAAAATCCCTGAAATGTTCAGCAAAATTGTGAAAACATTAAATTACTGAAACTAAAGTCAGGAATTTTGTGGGAAAAAATATGATTTCATCATATTGATAACCTTGCCTTGACACTTGCTACCAAGTTATCAACAAATAAATAACATATGATGTAAAATTAATATTTTATTCACCATGAATTTGACATTTTGATTCACTGATGTGTCAGAAATGTTCATTTGTTAACCTACTGAGGCTTCCATGACACTGGGAGCTACATTTTAACTTTGCTTTGAAGTATTTATAACGATGGTCTGACATTTCTTCTGACCAGGTTGCACATTGTAAAGCCTTGTACAGTGCACCACAAACAGTGAGCTCATGACAGCTTCACAACACTATCAAGTGTCAAGGCAAGGTTATCATCATATCAAAATCCCTGACGTCTAATTTTAGTGATTTCATGCTTTCATAATTTTACTGAGATTTTCAGGGATTCTGCAAATCTTTAGTTTCACAGCTTTATTGCAATATATACAGTATACAGTAAAACTCACATAAATCATATCAGTCGGGACCATAACATTGAATATGTAAGCAACAGCAACATGCCCTCCATGTAGCATCTGAGACCGCTTGTGTAAGTAGTAACTGGCAAGTTGACCGGCAAGAGTTTTAATCACATGTGAAACAACAGTTTATGACGTTGCTGGAGACCTGATGATCCAAGTGTCAGCCGTTTCAGTTCCGTTGATTCTAAAAATGCCAACTTCCAGCCATCGGGTGACACCAACACCATTTCCTGCTTTGCACACACGCAGGACACAAGATGTGACGTCAATGGCAACCAGGATCATCTGAAAGTCGGCAATTTTTTTTAAAAAAGCACGCAAACTTGCCTTGTTATGTTGTTTGGCATTTGACGGAACAGTACAGTACTCCACTGTACTCTGTGTTACGGTATTTATGAATCCAATAGTACCATCCAGTGGCCAGAGAGAACAATGCACCACCTTTATCAAACAACAAGAAAATACCGCCAGGCCCTCAACAAGCTCTTTGAAAAAGGCTGCACAGAAGGCACCAAGGCATTGCAAATGCAAGAGCAGCCAGGAAGTGGAGATACAGATGTGCTGGAGCTAGAGCCGTGGAGGAGTTCAGCAGTGACATGGAGGAAAGCGTGGAAGGGAAAGACCAAGCAGATGTCAGTGTGGCGACCATCAAGTTGGGCTGTGCACTCAACTTGCAGCTTGTTGGACTTTCATGGCTCTTTTAACCGGAACAAAAACTCAGTAGAAACATCACCTTTTTTTAAAAAACAAATCGTTATCTCAGGAAAAGTGATCTGCCAATCGACTAACAATTGGGTTCCTATTTACTGCTCGGTAAACAGAGGAGTATGGAGTAAGGAAACTTGCTGAACGTTTCACTTTGCCCAGGAATCGAACCCAGGTCCTCTCACTTGCTAGGCGAGTGCTCTAACTACTAAGCTACAGAACTCCATAATGATAAAGTGCGGATACCTGCAATGTAATTACAGTTAGCCAGAAATTCCAGCTCAACAGACCCATTGGCCTGGCTAGCCAGGGTTTTAGTGTATTTCATATTTGATTCTTATATCAAATTAGACCACAAGTCAGACGTAGGCCCGCTTCAATTTTACCTTATGTTCATTTTGAATTTCCAATTGCATCGCCAATCACATCATCAGACTCCCAACAACAATATCACCAGACCTAACCCAAACCCTAGGGTTTGCCCTTATACACCATTCAAACAGAGGCTTGAAGCTACAGTATACGAAGTTAGGGAATGACAATGTGATTGAAATTGCAGCTTGTTTTGTGAGCCATTGCAAAGTTGGTGGCCCGAAAGGGTTCCTGCTCTGTGAATTCCTGTGATTCACTTAGGAAATCATAAAACATCTTCATACACACCTTCATTACATCCCGGCTCGACTATGCCAATGCCCTACTTGTCTGTTTTCCCAACTCTTCCCTCCACAAGCTGCAGATTATCTCTGATACTTGTGTCCTCCCACATCTGGCTCGGTGACCCAATCACACCCACCCTCGTCTGGCTCCACTGACTCCCCGCCTCTCGGAGGATCGAGTTGAAAATTTTCGTCCTACCTTTAAGGCTTCCATAGCCTTGCCCCCTCCTATCTCTCTGACCTGCTAACCCCCTTTCAACCTGTCAGCACCCTCCATTCAGCAGGCTCTGGCCCGCTCCATGTCTCCTGCCCCACCCACCCCTTATCAACCTGACCACTCCTATTCAACAGGCTCCAGGCTGCTCTATGCCCCCTCCCTGGCCCAACCCACCATCGGTAGTTGGGCCGTCAGCCTTATGCCCCCACCCTCTGGGACTCTATCCCACCATCCCTTCCCTCCTTCAAGGCATGACTCAAGACTCTCCTTCGGCCACCCTTCTATCCTCTCTGACCTTTGCCCTCCCTGATCTCAACCGCCCCCCCCCCCCCCCCCCCCCCCCCCATCACCTCCGTTCAGGACCTGTCCAGCGCCTAGGGATGT
>CM068742.1:20091894-20099394 GCA_035084275.1 Hydrolagus colliei | reverse complement strand
ATACAGCATGTACTGCGCAAGCGCAAAAAAGATAATTTTGGTGGCTAAAACAAAACCAAGTCCTATATCGATAAAAAGGTGTTAAAAAATTTTGATTGTTCAATCAAAACGATGTCAATAGAAGCGTTCTAAATCGGGGTTTACCTATACTAAGTATACACACTGTACATGTACATAGGTGATGGGGAGTACAAGCAGTGAATAAACAAAGGAGAATTTAACAGCATTAACCAAAATAATGAACAAAGAAAGAATGTAAATTTTAAAGGGTCTTAGCCAAAGGATTTTGGATCAGACAATATATTTCGCTACTGGGCTTTAGCAGACACACTGCACTGGACCACCACCTGGCAGTAACTCTACTTACTATATAATATTAAAATAAAATTCAAAACTCCGCAATAGCTGATCTATAAATTGCACATATCTACACATGTTTGCATGGGAACTTGGATGGGTTGGCTAGATGGATCAATATTTTCCTGCCTAAACATGTTACTGTGTATTAGCAAATGGAGGAGTAGCAAATCCAGAGTCTATACAGTATTGCCAGCAGTCCCACTGTTTATTGTCATGTATTTTTAACCCCTTCAAACACCACAAAAATGTCCACATTGTTAGTTGCCAGCCTATAGGCTTCACGGGCAAATTGTCTTGTTTCAAGGTGGAATTTTAATTATTCTATTATTGTATGCATTTACACAATAGGCAGATTATCATCAGCACACTCTGGCTTGTGTTCTTGGAATCCTCTTGGTTGCACACAATCATTCAGCTGACTCAGAGATAGAGCTGGACCTTTCAGCAGATAAAGCCAGATTACTTGGGTCAGAACCGTCACTAAAATAATCTAGGCCCAAAAGAATCAAACTTGTTAAACTATGGCCTATTTACATGGGAATCCCCAGGTAACAATCAATGTACCAGTTCTTCACTTTATAATCACCAAAGTACAGAGCAGTGTCTTCATATAGGGACTAAAACATAATGTGGGACAGTATAAACCCAGAGAGTATATCCTTTCCTAGGAGTTAATCGTGGATCAATAAAACAGTCCTCAGTAAAGATATCAACTTGCATGGTTGCTCACTCGACTTCACCAAGCCAGTCAGGAACCTCGGTGTCTTGTTTGACCCTCAACTCTTTCCTCCCCCACATCCAAACCATGGCCTGCTCTGCCTTCCCTCACCTCTGCAATATTGCCCAACTCCGCCATTACCTTACCCCCAAGGCTACTGATACCCTCATTCATGCCTTCATTACACCCCATCTTGACTATGCAAACGCCCTGCTTGTCAGTCTCCCAAATTCCTCCCTCCACAGGTTACAGATAATCCAGAATTCTGCGGGCCATGCCCTCCACCGCTCCATGCTTCGTGACCCCATCTTTCTCATCCTCGACCGACTCCATTGGCTCCCCATCATCCAGAGGATCCGATTCAAGATTCGAGTCCTCACATTCAAAGCCCTTCAATGCCTCAGCCAACCCTACATCCACGACCTCCTAACCCCCTAACAATCCACCCGCCTCTTCCTCTGGCCTGCTCCGTGTCCCCCGACCCACCCACCACATGTTCCCCGACCCAACAGTCCCACCATTGGCGAGCTATCCTTCAGCCACTCTGGCCCCAACTTCTGGAACTACATCCCGCAGTCTCTCCGCCTCCTTCATCTCCCGCCTCAAAACTCTCTCCTCTTCGATGACCCCATTGGCCACTCCAAATCCCTTCTTTTCCCTCCACCTTCCCTGTCCCCAGCTCAGGTCTGAAACATTGACTGTCCAGCGCCTTGTGACGTCCTCCTGACGTGAAGGGCGCTATACAAATGTAATTTTGTTGTTGTTGCTGTTGTCGATCCGTTATTGGCTGATGGATGAAACAGCAAAGAGTAGACATTTCAATCTTTGTGTGAGAAAATTTGTGTTCCACCATGTCAATACTCTTCGCCCCCACCCCCTCCCCCACCACCATTCACAGCTGGAAAGCAGGCAGACATCAGTCTGGGTCACCAAACAATGTCATTTAGACTCTGGGCAATGATGGTTGTATTTATAAAATGCCTTGTTACCTGAAGGCCTGTTCTGAAGTTCAAGGTCATCCAGAATGCTAGAATTGTTTATTTGAAAGCCGTTTTTCTGCAGGTGTGTTTATTTATTAACTGAATTTAAGAGTTTTCCAATATTCTTAAGGCAACAAGCATTAGCCCTATCCTGCTTCTGATGTCCACTTGGCACTTTCCCAAATTACATCCTACAATCTGAAATAAGCATGTGACAGTGTAAATATGTGCAAATCAATGTTTGAATACAACAAAAGCTTCAACAACTTACACATTTATATAGTGCGCCTCATGTAGGGTAGTGTCCCAAAGCGCTTGACACACTGGAGCACGACACCAAGCTAGTGGGAGGAGGAGCAGGAGGTGACTATAGGCACGGTTGACTAGGAAAGTCTTTCCCCAGTGCAATCTGAAGATGGGGAAGAAAGGGGCCAAGCGGAGGTATAGAGGAAGAGTGTTCCAGAGGTTTGGGGCACAGAGACTGAAAGACCAACCAATGGTATAACGGAGGACATTAGGGACATGCAGGAGGCTGGAATCAGTTGAGCACAGGCAGCACGTAGTGAGTTGAGGATTGGTAGGGAGGGGCTAGGGCATGAAGGAATTTGAAAACAAGTGTGAGGATCTTGAAATTGATTATTTAGTACTTTTTGTTCAATACTATTAAAGGAAATTGACATATATTTGATAATCCTTACATTTTGATAGTGTCGTTCATGTCAGGACATCTCAAAGTACTTCACATGATTTACAGTAAAGTGCAGGGACTGTGTATTTCCTAATACAGTCAATCCTCATCGAACGCGACTTTATCGATTGTGAATTTAAGTATACGTGATGAAAAAAACGTCACTCGCGCACTTGTGAGGACGCCGGCAGTCCTGACTAAATCCAATGATTCCTTGGCTGGCTGGTCCTGCGCGCATGCACACTTGGGAAAGTCCAATGACTCTTTGGCCTCGGAGCATCCTGATGGCATTGCATGGTAAATAGAAGAGACAGAGAGATTTTATGATTGTAAGATAACTAGAAGTACAGTAAAAGCCCGTTTATCCAGCACCCTCGGGACGTGGCCAATGCCGGTTAAAGCACCTGCCGGATATTTGGTCGAAAACGCAAAAAAACAATTTTTTTTCAATGCATTTTTCCAAATAAATTCCGGTTAATCGAATGCGGATCTTTTTTTTGCGATGCCGGTTATATGGAAGTTACGGTTAATCAGGTGCTGGATAAACTGTTTTTTACTGTAGTTACCAAATGACCAAAACAATTGGATCAGTTTCAATGTCTCTTTAATTATATTACAAGAATGCATAATTTACTCACGCACTTTCACAAAAGCTGTCACCAGCAAACACTCGTTAAAAATTGTACAGTACTTTTGTTTCAGTCTTCTCTGTGAATGTTTTAAATTGGAATTACAGCAACAAGAAAATTAAAGTGGAAAGCGTATCGTTACAGCTTAAATATATTTCAATCTCTCTCTCTCCCCCCTTACCATCAAGTCAATAAAGCAAACAGAACTCATACAGATTTTTCTACCATTTATTTTGTAAGTATACACCCAGAAGCAAAAAAAAGGGACCAAATGTGGTTTTAACAGTTGTTACTTATTTGAATCTTCGTGCTACAAAAATAATATTTACAAAAAGGTAACTTTTTTTAATAATCGATTTACACATACAGAATTGGTAAGTAGCTGATGTTGAAAGGAGCTTATTAAATACGTGTGTTAACTAGGGTCCGTCGACATGGAAATTTTCCGATTTAGATATATCGATGGGCTCATAATCAAGATATACCGAAATATCGATATTATCGAGTTTTTCGTACTGCGCATGCGGGCCTATCTCCTCAGGAGGTAAATATCTTTCTCTCTCTGTGTCTCTCACTCTCTCCATCTCTGTGTTTTTCTGTCTGTGTCTCTCTCCTCTCACATCCCCCCCATCTCTATCTATCTGTATAATATCACATCCACCCCGTCCCTCTCTCCCACCCCCCACGTCTCTGTCCCCCCCCCCCCCACCCCTCAGCCGTCTCTTTCCCCCTCCCCCGCGCCATCTCTTTCCCCCTCCCCTCCCCAGCCGTCTCTCCCCCTCCCCACCCCACAGCTGTCTCCCCCCCCCCCCCCCCAGCCGTCTCTCGCACCCCCCCAGCCGTCTCTCTCCCCCTTCCACCCCCCCCAGCCGTCTCTCTCCCCCCCCCACACCAGCTGTCTCTTTCCCCCTCCCCCAACCAGCCATCTCTCTCCCACCCCACCCAGCCGTCTCTCTCCCGCCCACCCCCCAGCCGTCTCTCTCCCCCTCCCCCCACCCCCAGCCGTCTCTCTCCACCTCACCACACCCCAACCGTCTCCCCCCCACCCCTTGCATACCTGTATATTGTATTCGAGGACTGTGAATACAATATAGGGGCTTTGCAACTCGGTCTGTGCATTGTGTATAGAGATGAGCATTCTGGGTCTTGTAATTCAGTGTGCACGCATTCTGATTTTTTACCTCGATATCGATTTTTTGATATATCGATATTTTTGAAATGCCTATATCGACATATCGAGATGAAAATTATATTAGTTTTAGCGATATATAGCCGGACCCTAGTGTTAACAACTGCGTCCAAAAACATAGTGATCACAATTTTGTTCGCCCACAATATCAGGTAATGTAGTCTACAGCAAAGGTCTTTAGTCATTATAGCTGTGTTCAAGGGGACAGTCCTTTTCAGTCGACTCACTGTCTGCCTTTTCAGTCGACTCAATATCCTCCTTTTCATTTGGCTCAATGTCCTCTTTATCAGCACCGTACCTGATGTTCAGGCTTCGACCAAAGTACTTCCAGTATTCCTGGCGGATGGTATCTTTTGCCGTAGCCAGTAAGTCACACAGCTGCGAGGGATGGAGAACGCAAGTTGGTTAAAAACAAAAGCATCTATTTCCACTGGTCAGCGAATATGTAACTGAAGGGCATCAATTTAAGATCATTACCATCCCACCCGCCCACCACCAACCAAAAAAAGATTACGATTGAGACATTTCTTTGGATTTTATATGAAGAATTATAAGGATATGAAACATTTTTTCCTTGTATTTGGTAAAGTGCATTACAGAATGTCTCGAAGCACTTCACAGGATTTATTGTACTGCAGTGACTGTATTTTGTAGGCAAACATAGCAGTCAACAGAGCCATAAAGTGAATGACCAATTTTATCATGGTAGGAGAAATTATTTCCTTATTCGAACAGTGCCATAAGATCTTTAAGGTCCAGGTGAAAAGGGAGGCAAGTGGGTTAATCTTTCAGTTTACCCAAAGGATGGTTCCTCCAGTAATGCAACATTCACCCAGCATGGGATTGGAGTATCAGCCTAAACTATGTCAGTTGAAAGTCCCAACATGCAATTTGAACCCAAAACTTTGACTCAGATGCCAGCCTACCAATTGAGCTGGATGGATTGACTTCTGTGACCAATTACAAAGCAATGGTATTGGATTCAAAGAGTACACTGTCAGTATGACATACCTCCAGTGTTTTGACCAGGATGTCCTCCTTGTTCTCACAATTGTTATCTAAAAAGTCTTCGTACATGTCCACCAGAAAAGCAAATAAGTAAGGGGAACTAGTCATCTGCTGCAATTCCAGGATTTGATTCAACAGTTGAGGGTATGTGGATAGACAAACATCACGCAGAATTCTGGGGAAGTGAATAAGAAGGTCAAACAGGCTTGTTTTGCCAAATTATAAAGTGAGTTCCAAAATAAAATCCCTGGTTGCGCAAATAACAGTTAAACAATAATCCTTGCATCTGAGATAGCACCTAATCACATCATTGAGCAATTTTATTGTTGTTGTAGTGGGTAAACATAAACAACCAATTTGCACACTGCAAAGTCTCAAAGCGCTATACAAAGAATATTTTAACGTGAATTGACCATATATTTTGCGGGTGAATTGTAGCAGCCAATTACGCACAGCAATGTCCCACAAACCGTCATGGAGTAAATGACCAGTTTAGTTTTTTTGGGGAGGAGGGATTATTATCCCCGAAAAACAATCTGCCAATCGACAAACAACCAGGTTCCTACATGTACCTGGGTAAACAGAGCCGTGTGGAGTAAGGAAACTTTGCCTAATGTTTTGCCTCAGTTGGGAATCAAACTCGGGTCCTCTCGCTTGTGAGGTGAGCACACTGTGATACGGGACTCTTTGATAAAAACCAAACACCCCAAGAAGCATTGTTGTTAGCATTTTGTCTGACTCCAAAAAGAAAGCCTGTCTGATCAGAAGAGTGGACTGATGACCCATGGAACCTACCGGACAGATGTAGTGCAATGTTATTTTACAATCCTATGCTCTCATGGTGGCAAAATTAAAATAGTGATTTCCTATGAATTAACATGTGTCTGTATATCATCTTATAATTGCAAAAAGAAAAAAATCTTACCCTCTCAAATAGTTCCAAGCGCTTTCATTATGAGGAGCTTTTTTTATTAACTTCAAGGTGTACCTGTAAAGTAAGATACATCTGTAAGAGGTAAAGTAATTAATAATAGGTTCACTTGATAAGAGTGCTCGATCACACTCTTCAGATATATCAAAGCCTTCTTAGGACTTTCATCCAGAATTGTATTTATGACTTTCCATCTGTGAACAGGCGTTCCTCTGCCTCCTCAACCTCTCTTGCCACCTTTGACATTGTAGACAACTGATTCCTCCTCCACAGCCTCTCCTCTCATCTCAACCTTCAAGGTTCTGTCCTTGACTGGTTCAGGTTCTACCTCTCACACCGTCTCCACCTTGTCTCCGCCAATGGTTTCTCTTCCAGCCCAAGCATCGTCTTGTGAGGTGTTCCTCAGGGATCTGTCCTCAGTCCCTCTCTCTCCAACCTCTACATGCTCCCTCTTGGTGGCATCATGGGCTAAATTTCCACATAATGAATAATAATAATCCCTGCATTTGATGTAGCGCTTTTTACATCTTCTAGACATCTCAAAGTGCTTCACAGAATATACTGTAATGTGAATTGACTGTATATTTGTGGGCGAAACGCGGCAGCCAATTGTGTACAGCAGCGTCCCACAAACAGTCGTGATTGAAATGACCAATGTATTATAGTTTGTTTTTTGGACGGATTATTGTTAGGCGTGTGGAATAAGGAAACTTGCCCAAGGTTTCGCCCTGATGTCTCTGGATTCGAAAAAGAGAAAGTCTTTCAAGTCTCACGGTGGTAAGGCGAGTGGTCTAACCACTGAGCTACAGGACTCCACATATATGCAGATGACACCCTCAATACCAGGACTACTGGTGTCCTGACAGACTGCCTGTCAGACATCAGGTCCTGGATGAGACAACATTCTACAGCTGAATGTCAGCAAATCCAAGGCCCCCCTGATTGGCTTGATTACACCAAAAAAAATGCCATGCATACAATAAAAGGGAAAATGTGG
>CM068742.1:19937454-20091694 GCA_035084275.1 Hydrolagus colliei | reverse complement strand
TGAGGTGGAGGAGTGGTGGGGGGAGGAAACCGCAGAGCGGATTCTCTCTATTTTGGACTCGAGGAAGTCAAGCATCTCCTCGCAACGATCGTTAGAGGAGAGGATCTGCGAAGTGAGGCGGGGGGGGGGGGGGGGGGCGGAGGAGCTGGTTGGTGGTGGCGAAGAGGAGGCGGTGGTTGTCCTTCGCTTCCAGGATTATCCTGGAGTAGAAGGCTGATTTGGTGGTGGCTAGGGCGGAGCGGTAAAATTTGATGCGGTCCAGCCAGATTTGCCGGTGGGACCGTGAGGCCAGATTTGAGCCAGGTGCGTTCAACTGCTCGCACTTAACTTTTGAGGGAACGGAGGTGAGTTGTGTACCACGGTGATGATCGGAATGGGAGACGGTTTTGGAGGTGAGGGGGGCCAGGGTGTCGAGGGTAGTGGAGAGGGTGTTGTGGAGGGCGGTGGAGGCGGAGGATGGGTCGGTGCAAAAAGAGTGCCATTGTGGAGGAGGTCGGAGGTTTCTAGGGCAGAGGTGAAAGTTTGAGGGGGAATCTTCTTCCAGGGCCGGTAGAAGATGGTGGTGGGTTTGGAGGTGGAGGGGGGAGGGATAGAGGTGTTGCAGGAGATGAAAAAATGGTCGGAGATGGCCTTGTCTGTGATGGTGACGCCAGAGACGTTGAGGCCTCGGGTGATCACCAGATCGAGCGGATGGCCGTGGGTGTGAGTGGCAGTGTTAATATGAAGGGAGAAGTTGAAAGACGAAAGTAAAGAGGAGAATTCAGAGGAAATGGGGCAGGAGGGGGTGAAATGGAGGTTGAAGTCGCCAAGAATAATAAGGCGATCAGAGGAGGCAGAAAGGGAGGTTAAAGTGAAGGAAAATCTGAAATGAAAGTGGGGAAGGGTTTGGGGGGGGCGAATAAACTAATAGGATTTTGAAGGAATTGTGGGAGGAGTGAGAGAGGGTGAGCTGTTCAAAGGAGGGGGAAGGAACCGGAGGAGTAGGGGGATAGGGCGAGGGATGATTTTGAAATGAGGGCCACGCCACCGCCACGACGGTTGGGTCGAGGGGCATGGTGGAATGTGTAGTTGGGTGGTGTGGCTTCAACAAGGGGGAAAGTGTCGCCTGGGGTGATCCAAGTCTCCATCAGGGCCATGATGTCAACGTTCTTATCAAGGATGAGATCGTTGATGGCCAGGGTCTTGTTGCAGACAGAGCGGACATTTTGGAGGCCGATGCGGAAAAAGCAATTGGCCGAGGGGTGTGAGGGGGGACTGGGATGGTCGGCGGGGAGGGTGGGGATCTGGATAAGGGAGGAGAGGTTGACCCCCCAAGTTTGTGTCCGGTGGGGCTGGCGGCGGACAGGGCACTTGGTGTGGCTGCTGTTGGACAGCCAACGCCGAGTGCCACGGTGAGCCCGACGGAGGATTCCAAAACTGGAACAGAGCTTCCCCCCCACACACACACACACACACTAACCAGCTCCCTCCCCCCCTCCACACACCACCCAGCTCCTTCCCCCCACACACACACTACCCAGCTCCCTACCCCCCCCCCACACAAACTAACCAGCTCCCTCCCCCTCCCACACACTACCCAGCTCCCTCCCCCCCCCACACACTACCCAGCTCCCTCCACCCCCACACACTAACCAGCTCCCTCCCCCACTCACACTGACCAGCTCCCTCCCCCCCCCCCCTGCCTCACACACTAACCAGCTCCATCCCCCCCACACACACTACCCAGCTCCCTCCCCCCCACACAAACTAACCAGCTCCCTCCGCCCCCGCCACACACTACCCAGCTCCCTCCGCCCCCCACACACACTAACCAGCTCCCTCCCCACTCACACTGACCAGCTCCCTCCCCCCCCCGCCTCACACACTAACCAGCTACATCCCCCCCCCCCACACACACTACCCAGCTCCATCCCCCCCACACAAACTAACCAGCTGCCCCCGCCACACACTACCCAGCTCCCTCCGCCCCCCACACACACTAACCAGCTCCCTCCCCACTCACACTAACCAGCTCCCTCCCCCCCCTCCGCCTCACACACTAACCAGCTCCCCCCCCCCCACACACACTCACTAACCAGCTCCCACACTCACTAAGCGACACACACACTCTCCCTCCCCTCACACACTCACTAACTAGCTCCCCCAAACTCTCACCTGCTCACTAACTAGCTCCCCAAACTCTCACCTGCTCACTAACTAGCTCCCTCACACACCCGCTCACTATAACTAGATCCCTCCTTAACTGTTTGACTAATTGACTGTCTCCCTGATGCCACTATCCAGCGACCAAGCTAATTTACCGGCTCACTGACTAATTAATTCATTGACTAACCTAACAACCAGCTCCCTAACTAAGTCACTCACTTAATGACTACAGCCTAAACAGCTCATTGACGGAGTCGGAGTTACCCAGAGTAGGCACCTCCCTCTGTACTAGCTCACTTGCACCTCCTCTTCCATGCTCACAACCAAAGATCCTCGGATGTTTGCTCACAACCATTGAACTGAAAGACCTAGAAGGATTATCTCTATACACACTGCACAGACCGAGGTGTTTGCCATATTGGGTAGTCCTTGAATACAATGTTGATGGATCAAGCGTTTGCTCTCTGTTGAATTTGCTGAAATTATTTAAAGCAAGATGCACTGCATTCTCAAAAATAAACTTCCTGCAGTTTAATTCATTGATGCTTGAACAACACTAACTTCCTCAATTGCTTGCGAATAACAGATCCATTCACTTTTTCAGTCATCTGGCTGGCAAGGTGACGCATTCGGATCTTAAGGTAGGAAGCAGCCACACTTTTGACGAGGAGAAAGATATGATTGTGATCTGCTGGGCAATCAAGCACATGGTCTGCGAGACTGCTGAATATGTCCATATCACCAACCTCCCCTCGTACATATGGCATGGGTTACTCCAGAAGATTGTGGAAGTTTGCCCTCTGTTGTTTTCAGAAGTCGCTGCAGGCATTTTTCTGTCGTTTCGCATATCTCCGCGACGTCTGGCACAGCTCTCACCAAACCACCTCTGTTCTTCTCCAAGAAACTGCCCTCCATAACTTCACCAGTAGTCAAAGCAGCAGCCCACTCATCACAACAAAGGCGTTTTTTTTGTCATCCTGACAGCATATCCTCCACGTCGGAGATGACCGACTTTTTGTACGAAGATAGCTCACTGATATTAGGGATGTCCACATAGTCGTGGTCTGACATGGATGGATTTCCACTTGAATTGTCGTACTTTCTAATCAACAGCATATCACTCTCATCATCATAGGAGTTGGCAGAAGTGATACTACTGCTTGACACATGTAGTATGGCAGTCTTATCTTGTGCGACACAATTTCCACCTACTCCTTCAATTTCATGCCTGATGAGTATCTTCTTGTATGCGGCTGTAAACTGCCGAGCAGTGGGGTTGTTGTTACATCCAAATGACGACCTGATGGCGCAGAAGAATAGTTCGAGGTGATCCTGGCTCATTTTCGGAGAAATGCAGAACTCTGTTAGTTCTGCATCGGAGAAATGCAGAACTAATAGAGTAGTGATAATAGGTGACTTCAACTATCCCAACATAGACTGGCAGAATAGTAGAGTAAAGGGCAAGGAGGGAGAAGAATTCCTGAAGTGTGTGCAGGACAACTTTCTTGATCAGTATGTTTCCAGTCCAACGAGGAAAGAAGCATTGCTGGATCTAGTTTTGGGAAATGAGGTAGGGCAAGTTCAACAGGTTTCTGTAGGTGAGCATCTAGGGAATAGTGACCACAATATCGTTAGATTCAGAATAATTATGGAAAGGGATAAGGAACGATCACAGGTGAGGACACTCAACTGGAAAAGGGCTAATTTCAATGAGTTGAGGTGGGACCTAGCCAAGGTGGATTGGAAAGAAAAATTGGCAGGTAAGACAACTAACGAGCAGTGGGCAGCGTTCAAAGAGGAGATAGTTCAGGCACAGGTCAAAAGCATCCCCACAAAGGTGAAATGTAAGGCATCCAAACCTCCCTGGATGACTAAGGAAATAGGGGCCAAAATAAAACAAAAAAAAGAGGCTTATGATAAGTGTCAGGCTCAAAATTCAGAAGGGAACAAAGCAGAATATAGGAAGTGTAGGATAGAACTAAAAAAGGAAGTTAGAGGGGCAAAGAGACTGCATGAAAAACAATTAGCGAGTAAGATTAAGGGGAACCCTAAGGTTTTTTACCAACATATTAAGAGTAAAAGGTTGGTCAAAGAGAGGGTGGGGCCAATTAGGGACCTAGGAGGAAATCTCATTGTGGAGGCAGAGGGCATGGCTGATGTACTGAATGAGTACTTCGCCTCTGTCTTCACAAAAGAAAATGATACAGCCAATGCCATGGTATTAGAGGAGAGGGTAGGAGAAATGGATAGAATAATTATAACCAGAGAGGAAGTGCTAAAAAGGTTGACGTCGCTCAAGGTGGATAAGTCACCTGGTCCGGATGGGATGCACCCTAGGTTACTAAGTGAGGCACGGGAGCAAATAGCAGGGACTCTGGCCACGATCTTTCAATCTTCCTTGGACACAGGGGTCGTGCCAGAGGACTAGAGGATAGCTAATGTTACTCCCTTGTATAAAAAGGGGCAGAAGGACAAGCCTGGTAACTACAGACCAGTCAGTCTAACGTCGGTAGTGGGCAAACTTCTAGAGTCCATAATCAGGGACAAGGTAGATCTTCACTTAGAAAGATATAGGCTAATAAAGGACAGTCAACATGGATTTGTTAAAGGCAAATCTTGCCTTACAAATCTGATAGAATTTTTTGATGAGGTAACGGAATGGGTGGATAATGGTAGCGCAGTTGATGTAGTTTACATGGACTTTCAAAAGGCATTTGACAAAGTGCCACATGAGAGACTTATTATGAAATTAAAGGCCCATGGCGTAAAAGGGACAGTGGCAGCGTGGATCCACAACTGGCTGCGAGACAGAAAGCAGAGAGTTGTAGTGAGCGGCTGTTTTTCAGATTGGAGGGAAGTGAGCAGTGGTGTGCCACAGGGATCGGTTTTGGGACCATTGCTGTTTGTAATCTACATCAATGATCTGGACTTGGGTGTACGGAGTACAGTTTCCAAGTTTGCAGATGACACTAAGTTAGGGAGAATAGTAAACAGTGAGGAGGATAGTAGCCATCTGCAAGAGGATATAGACAAATTGGTAAAGTGGGCAGACACATGGCAGATGAAGTTTAATGCAGAGAAGTGTGAGGTGATGCATTTTGGGAGAAGAAATGAAGGGAGGCAATATAGGCTAGATAGTACAATTTTAAATGGTGTAAAGGAACAGAGAGACCTGGGGATTTGTGTTAGTGACTCGTTGAAGGTGGCAGGACAGGTAGACAAGGCTGTTAAGAAGGCATATGGGATACTAGGCTTTATAAATAGGGGTATAGAGTACAAAAGTCAGGAAGTGCTGACTAACCTCTATAGGACTTTGGTGAGGCCTCAGCTGGAATACTGTGTTCAATTCTGGTCACCACACTACAGAAAGGATGTGAAGGCATTGGAAAGGGTACAACGAAGATTTACTAGGATGGTGCCAGGATTGAGGGACTTCAGCTATGAGGAGAGGCTAGATAGGCTAGGGTTATTCTCTCTGGAGCAGAGAAGATTGAGGGGAGACCTAATAGAGGTTTATAAGATCATGAGGGGTTTCGACAGGGCAAATAGAGAAAAACTATTTCCACTCGTGGGTGAATCTGTGACTCGTGGTCACAGATTTAAAATAGTTTCAAGGCGCAGTAGAGGGGAGCTGAGGAGAAATTTTTTCACTCAGCGAGTTGTTCGAATCTGGAATGCATTGCCTGAAAAGGTGGTGGAGGCTGATTCGATAACAACTTTTAAAAGGGAATTAGATCTTTATTTAGGGAGAACGGGTCTATTAGGCTATGGGGAGCGGGCAGGGCAGTGGGATTGAATCGCTCTTTTCAAAGAGCCGGCACAGACTAGATGGGCCGAATGGCCTCCTTTTGTGCCGTAAAATTCTATGATTCTATGATTTCTTACGTCAGCATGTACTTCAGTTTCGGATGTTCTCCAGCTACCAGCTTGTCATACATGTACTCTGCACTCTTGATGCCTACCAGAAAGCCAAGGAAGGGTGTTTTGCGAAGAGTGGTGAACATTTTCTTTCCATGAGCATTACTGTAATGGAGCTGAGGTAGTTGAAGGCATCAGCTAAGAATGGCCTCCACACATGCTCATTTTCTGGTCGAAGAAACGCTTTGAAGTTTCATGCCATAGGGCTGCGAGAATTTAGCACATCAAACAGATGATCAACTGTTCGAATTAATTCCACGGTGGCTTCACAATCCCTAAACTGGGGCAATCCTGGATCACGCAGAAACTCGAGGGCATCTGCAATGCTTCTACTCAGTGTCTGGGCCGCAATGTTTAATTTCATCTTTTGCTTCTGCCACTGGATGTGTGCGTTTCAAAGTTTATTCCCCAATCGTAGCCCCTCCTCATCTTGAAGTTTGTGTAGTTCCTTGATGTAGTGCCACTTGATGTAATTTCCTTTGTTGTCTTTCAGGATGCCATTTGATGCGAGGGTATTTCTCATCAGTTTTAGCATGTGGCAAATGTCTAAGAAGACACTTACACGCTGGTCGGGATTCAGAGGGTGGGGGAAAGAAGGGACAAGGTCAGGCACTTTCATTGTGGCACCCAAAGTCTCCAACATTGGAGACATGGGAAGATGGGCCATCACAAGTAAGCGACTCTATCCACACACCAATGTCGGCTAGCTTACTTAGGCACTGCTGAACAAGCTCCCGACATCCCATTTATGAGGAAGCAGCCTACAGGAAGTTTCCAGTTGGAGTTCAGTGGTACAGCCTACAGGAAGTTTCCAGTTGGAGTTCAGTGGCGTTGGCTTGAGCCTCCTGATTGGCTCAAGCCAGCGCCTCCGCACATCGGGCGCTGCCAGCCTCAACATCCAAGGCTGTACTCTCCACCTCACAAAGCCAATCAGGAACCTCGGCATCATGTTCGATCAAAAACTCTCCTTCCTCCCCCACATCCGCACCTTGACCGGCACCGCTTATTTCCACCTGCGCAACATTGCCAGGCTCCGTAATTATCTTACCCCCCGCACTGCCGAAACACTCGTGCACGCATACATCACCTCACGGCTGGACTACGGAAACTCTCTCCTCATCGGCCTCCCCAGTTCCTCCATTCACAGGCTGCAGGCCATCAAAACTCTGCAGCCCGTGTATTATCCCGCACCCGCCTCCGCGACCACATAACCCCCACCCTCGCCCGTCTCCACTGGCTCCCCATCCTCCAGAGGATCGAGTTCAAGATCCTCGTCCTCACCTACAAGGCCTTACACGGCCTTGCACCCGCCCTATTTAACCAATCTACTCTCCCCCTACACGCCCACCCGGGCCCTCCGTTCAACAGGACGTGGACTGTTCCAAGCCCCCGCCCGAACCGCACCACCATCGGAGGCCGGGCCTTCAGTTTCTCCGCTCCCACCCTATGGAATGCCATCCCTCAATCCCTCCGTTTCGCCTCTTCCCTTTCCTTTTTCAAGGCCGGTTTCAAGACTTTCCTCTTCGACCGTGCCTTTTGTTCCCACCCCGAACTCTTTCAACTCCCCTTCGTGTTTCACCCCATCCCAAACACTCCCCTCCCAGCTCGGATCACACGCCTCCTGTGTAGCGCCTCGGGACGTCCTCCCGACGTGAAAGGCGCTCTATAAATGCAATTTGTTGTTGTTGTTGTTGTTGCACGATCATAAATACCAATGCATCAGCTGCAACTCAGTTGCTGTCACCGTTGCACACACAGTACCTATGTCGACATAGCCATGAAACCTGCTTCCACCCCCACTGACTGTGCTTCTTGATGGCCATCTCGTCGAGGCTCAGAGCACCGTGGCTGTAAGGCTGGCCAGAAACAGACTTTGCCCCCAATAACGAGTGTTGTGGATTACAAATAAACCTTTCATCATTATAACAAAAGCAACAAAATCGAATGAAACAGATATTACCCGAGGCCCGGTTCTGCCCGTGTCTCGCAGTGCCCGGGAATGCTCGCCATCTCTCTCGCCACGAGGTTCACGACGGAAAAAGAAACCGCCGAAGGCCTGGCCGTCCCATCCACCCACTGACGTCATCAGCCGCTGCCAAGGCAACTGCAGCCTGATTGACAGATTGGTCTCAGTGCTGCCACCCTCACACACACCCCCACACACACACACACACACCATGTGATCTCCACCATATTCTTACAGATGCATCAGGTTTGATGCATATCGGAGAATTAGTGATGAATGTACCAGGTCTTAAAACCCCCCTTGTTTTAAAAGAGCTGTAATAGTGCCCTTCATAAAGGGTTTACTTTCAGCAGGAATTGGATATTGTTTTTGAGGGGCATGGTGGAGACCGTTAATTTGATCCTACACAATTATATTTATGAGTGGCAAAGGCATTATAATTGTCGGTGATCATTTTATTTACGTCAGGCTCAATGCATAAAGGAGGATCATATGTCTCGGGTCGTTTTACCGCATAAACCGAATGTGCATCAGATATAACGACATAATGGGTGGCTGGAGTACCCAAATTAATTAAACCGTTAGCATAATCTATACAGGCACCGAAAGAAGTTAAAACATCTGAACCCAGTAAACCTGTCTTTCCCGGCATATTCATTAAAATCGGTTCCATAACTGTACACCAATATAACTTGTACTCAAACTCAAATAACAAGGTCTCGCATTAAAAGCGTTAACTGAATTGCTAGAAAATCCAGTTAAACGTGAAAGCATCCCCGTACTCAAGCAATGAGATTGGGGGTTGGAGGTATGGATGAGGGTAGCAGCTGAACCAATGTCAATTAGCATATCCTGTTCGTGGCCTCCATTAATTTGAACAGTGACAATAGGTCTTCCACTACCGTCACGCCGGAACCTCACTACCGGCTGCGGGGAGGCGGAACACCCCTATGGAGATTCATTTACGTTTCCTCCAGAAATAGGGGAGGGAGATTGCCCCTCTGTACAATTTACAGCTGCAATAGATATGGTCATTTTAGCAATAGCCAATTGTGCCTTTAATTTCTCCATTTCATTTTGGAGGATTTGTATTTTAACGTTCGAATCAGTATTTGTGGGTCCGAGTGGGTGATTTTGTGATTCCCATTCTCGTTGTTGCCGATTTCTTTTAATGTAGCAATCGTGGCTCCAATGCCCAGTTTTACCACAGTGATAACAATAGATCGGATTGTCATTGTGAGGAGTATAATTTGAAGGAACATATCCTCTAATGCGGCCAGTCCCTCTACTGGCACCTTTCCCTCTATCTGCTTGTGGCCAGGGTCCTTCTACTGCGGCTACTGGGCGCGGAGTGTGAGATGGCACAGGGGTGCGATCAACAACAACTTCGATTAATATAGCGTGGGTGGTCAAATTCCAAACTTGCTGCGGCAGCAGATGCCGACTTGAGTTTTGAAAGCTGGGTCCTCCCTTGTTGGAGGAGGAATATTGGGGATGAATACTTGGGGCTGAGGAGGGGCAGCTGCATTGATAACCTGCCCTGCTGCCTGCTGCGCTTGTCTGATCTGTTCTTGTTGCAACATAATGACTCTTCTCGAATCTAACTCTGTTTGCAATCCCAAGAGATAGACATTAAACAATCGCGCTGCAAAAGCCCGAGGGTGTTCGTGGGGATCCTAGATCATCCGTCCCGTATAATTTTAAAGAGTTTGGTGATCCATCCGCAAGACCTGTAGAATTTCCCTCTGCCACTGTTCCCTTGTAGTTCGGGGCTGCGCATTAAGAAGATCTGGTAAAGCCGTCTTACTGATGAGTCACATGCAGAAACCAAAACCTGCTCAATGTCAACATCTTCCAATTCTGGATGCTGTAACCCAAAATTGATCATTCTCTGCATGGCTTCAGCTGGATCTGCTCTCCAGTGAAGAGATCCCAACTCACTCACTCGTACCTCGGCTCCTAACAGGGGCCAGTTCTGTTCAGTGTATCCTGTCTGAACTGGGGGAGTAGCATAGTCATAGTGTACCGTTTGTTTCACTAAGGCTACTGGTGTCAGTTCCTCATGAGGTGCACTTGGAATGACAGGTTGTTTTTGTGGAGGTCATTTCCAAACAGGCTCTGATGGTCTGATGGTCCTCAGAATGATTTGCCGCCTCATTGTCTAGGGAGTCCCAATCTATATCTCTCTCATCTAAATCATTATTCCTCCCAATTCTGAGTTTATAGCTTTCTGCTATTAAATGTGCCGTTCTTGTTCTGCTGCATTCCTGTTCTAATTCCCTCATATATTCTTTATGACTCTCTATATTTGGGGGAGGTTTCTGTAAAAGCACTCGTAATGCTATACTTGTCTCTGTTAACTTTTCCCTCAAATCTTGGTTTTGTTTTTTCAATTCTTCATTTTCCTGGTGAGTAACGGCTGAACCGTTACTGTGCTGCAGCAACGGCTAACTGAGACTGTAACTCGGATGCTCCACCCAATAAATGCATTTTCTCTTGCTTTATCTCTGACAACTCTTGCTGCATGCATTTGCTGTCTTTAACCTGTCCACCGCAACCCATGAACCCGAAGCAGCATAACGACGGTCTCAACACCAATCATAAGATTGATGGCAGCATAAAAACTCGGCAAATTCACACTGAAGATCTCTAGAATGGTGCCACCAACACAAAGCCATATTGAAACTCCAAGAATCACAGTACCATACACCCAAAACACAAAGTTCAAAAGAAACAGGGAATATTTGACACGTTTGTTGACGCCAGCCATCTTCCTGGTTTTAAATGTTTGGTTGAAGAAGAAGATAAGAGTTCTCGACTCTTTCTCTCCGTTTCCTACTGGAGGTAAATCCCCTCAAATTTGTAATTCACACAGTCTCCTGGCTGGCTCGCCAATTTGTAAGGTTGGCCAGAAAGAGACTTTACCCAATACGAGTGTGTGGATTACAAATAAATCTTTATTATTATAACAAAAGCAACAAAATTTAATGAAACAGATATAACCCGCCGCTCAGGACTGTCTGTCTGTCGAAGTGACCGGGGCTGGAGACAGCGCGCCAACTCTCTTACCACGAGGTTCGCGCCAAAAAAAAAACGCAGGGGCCTAGGTGTCCCACCCACCTGCTGACGTAATCAGCCACTGCCATGGCAACTGCAGCCTGATTGACTGATTGGTCTCAGTTCTTCCACACACACACACACACACCCACCATGTGATCTCCATCATATTCTTACTAAGTTCATGTCCATTCTCCTTTGCCTGCTGTGCCTTCATCTCCAGGGTGTCAAATGCTTCTGCGGTAAATCCAGGTTTCCCCATCAATGGTGTTTTACCATTTCCAAATGACAGATGGGTGTGGTAGCTGCAAGTCGAAGGTTTTCCAAACAAATCTATATGCCTTGGCAGAGTAGAAGTGAAGGGGGAGAGCAAATGTACGCAGTGCTGGGGGATACTTTTCCTTCGAAGTTGTGTCTTTACTCCTAGCTTTCTTCATGATTTCTGCTGGTACGTCACCATGTTTTCTTCAGCATTTCCAAGCCCTGATCTGACAGCAGATTTTTCTCCCTCAGTTTCTTTACCACAGCTTGCAAAGTGTCCACTTTGTTATGAAGTTGCCGTGACTTGGTTTGTGATATTTTAAGCCGTTTCTGAGGCTGCGCGATCATATATCTTGTCAATTTTGTGTTTTAAACTCCTCGGATTTTTGTTGATGCTGTAAGTGTGGTTGTGTTTTGCTGGATGGGTCTTGGTCGGAGTTCTCGAAATTGACGAATTGGTGATGTCTCCCAGTGCAGCAGCTCTCCTCGGAGTTGAATTGTGCCTTTAGATGCTGTGCGCCTGGCCGTTTCTCCGTCGTCAACTCATTGGCGATGAGGTTGACATCCTCCTCAGGTTCAGCCTGAGGTTCCGGCTGGGTGGATACTCTGGGAAACGGAGGCTTCCGATGGTGGACAGTCTGCAAAGTTAAATAGAAAATCAAATATTTGAATTATATGAAAATGCAATAATGACAAAATAACAATACCAAGGTCATTATGGAGGAGACAAAAGATGAAGTTTTGCATACCCAATAAATAAATGGGTGTGCTCCTCCCTAAATGAAAAACAGATAAACAATTAAAAAATAATATGTAATAAAAATATAATTCACTGCAAATTCATTTAAGGATGGCTGGAGGAATTTGCAGGGGTTAAATTCAGTCATGTAATAACTGAATGTCAAATTGATCATTGGTGATAAAGTGTTCCTGAAATTTTGATCAAAACGAGTATGATTCAGACTGTAAAAAATACTGAAGATTAATCTGAAATTCAAAGAAAAACTAACGGTCAAAATGGATGAATCGAATGTCATGACGAGCTTTACCTAAATTCACCTTACGTATCAGGATCATTACACAAAAACAGTGAATGTAAATCCAGATACATGTACCTTCATGAGATGTTCAGGAAAGTTGAAGAGAGTCAGTTTGGACGATCAAAGCACCTCTCCTCGAAGTGATTGGAGCAGATGGTAGAGTGTTGACTTGGTGTCCAGCAGCTTCTCCTCATTTTATCTAGCCATTCCTTCAGAAGGGCAGGGCTGCTTCTGCAAAACCTGCAATTTGAAAACAAAACAAAATTAAAGACAAAATATGGATGTCAAACCGTAAAGAATTACAAAGAAGTTCCTCAGCAATACTTTGAATTCTAAAAGATATTCTTGACATGTGTAGCTATTCATTAATGGGCCTAGAATTTGACAAGCGTGACGTCTCCAAGTTGTCCACGAACTTATGACTGTCAGGCTTTCATGCAATAGGCCCTAGGGCAGTGCAAATTTTCAGTCACATGCACTGAATTGGAATCCAGCCTTGCATGGGAAAACTAAGATATCCTTAACCCAACACAAATTAGTGATTATCAGCATCAGCATTATACAGATGGAGAGGTACCCCTGTTTGACTTTCTAAAAGTAGTCATGTTTCCATAATCGTAGGATGTAAAATTTATTTAATTCAATATCCTGGTCACGAACACTAGCCAAGAATGAGAACGTGGTCGTACGAGGAGGTAAACAGTACTGACTGACCTCATAGTGTATCTGATAAGAATGATATATATCAATATTAAAACATCATGAAAGGGCTGTCAGGTAAGCATACAGCAAGAAATATTTTACTTTTTTTAATGACAAAATAACAAACGTGCACCGATTTCAGTATGTGGCACCATTATATAAGCGATAACCCTTTAACGTAAAAAAAACACAATCACCGTGATAAACTGATTCATATTACTCAGATTTGCTCATCCTTTGATCAAATTACCTGTGAAACGTCTTTCCACAACCCTTCCGCAATCAATTAGAGCAGTTCACTGCCGTGCAAAACAGCATTTTGACGGTAGAATGTGATGCAAATGAGACTTAATTTGTGGACAACTGCGTGCATGTAAAGAAACGATTGTAGCAGGAAAGATCGTTCGGTGAAATTGCGTCGCGTCGAGGACCAACCAAAATGGCAGATATCACGTGACCTCGACAATCGGTGACGACACTTTGTGTGGGCGATAATCCTTCTAGGTCTTTTAGTTCAGTGCTCACAATTCTCCAGTAGGCAAATCAGCAGTATAGCAAAATTCTCTTTCTCTTCTCGCCTGTAGATCTTATTATTATTTTTATATGTTCATTATTCTTATATTTTATTATTAACCTGCATGACTCACGTTGCTGCACTGCCACTCCCCCTCCCTCCTGAAATAATACGAAGTGCTGTAACAAGCTACCAAATACAGTAATAATCCTTGCATTTGATGTAGCTCTTTTCACATCTTCTAGGCGTCTCAAAGTGCTTCACAGAGTATATTGTAAAGTGAACTGACTGTACATTTTGTGGATGAAATGCGGCAGCCAATTGCGCACAGCAGCGTCCCACAAAGAGTCATGGATTGAAATGACCAATTTATTGTTTTCTTGAATTATTATCAGGCGTGTGATGTAAGGAATCCTGCCCAAGGTTTTGCCCTGCCCGGAATCAAACTCAGGACTTGCTTGCGAGGTGAATGCTCTTAACCACTGAGCTGCAGGACTACAATAAGAGATTATAACAATTATAACCTAATAGTAATTTTGCCGTGGCACATTTTTGGGTCATCGAGACTCATCGGTCAACTAATTTCACAGGATTTTACTATAAAGTGTGTGTATTAAGCCAACCTGGCCAATTTGTGCGCAGCATGTCCCACAAATGAAGTGAGGACCACTTTTATTTGGGGGGTTGCTGGCCAGAACATGGGAAGAAACTTCCATCTCTTGGAAAGATGGGATCTTTTAACGTCCACTTGAAGGACTGCATTTTCAACAAAGTAGCCCTGTGCAGCACTGCAATCGTAGTCAGGCTGGATTGTGAGCTTAGAGTCCCAATGTGGTCTGGCCCCTGCGCCGTCAGTTGTGGCATCCTTCATGACTCTGACCTTGGCGCTCTCCTTTCCACAACAACAACAAAATTACATTTATAGAACGCCTTTCATGTCGGGAGGAAGTCCCAAGGTGCTGAAAATATCACATTTATTCCAATATCTAACCACTGCAGCTCAGTGGTTAGAGCACTTTCCTTTACAGGCGAGAGACCAGGGTTCGATTCCATGCAGGGTGAAACCTTGGGCAAGTTTCCTTACTCCACATGCCTGATAATAATTACTAAAAAAAAAACTAATAAAAATTGGTCATTTCAATCCACGACTGTTTGTGGGACACTACTGTGCTGTTGTTTCACCCACAACAACAAAATTACATTTATAGAGCCTTTCACGTCGGGAGGATGTCCCAAGGCACTGAACAGTTAGGTTGGGATCTGAGCAGGGGGGGGAAGGATAGGGGCAGGGGGACGGAGAGTAAGAAAGTGGGGAGAGTTAGGAGGACAGAAGAAGCAATGGTCAATGAGGAAGATCTTGAGACCAGCCTTGAAGGAGCAAAGGGAGGAAGCAAGGCGAAGGGATTGCGGGATGAAGTTCCAGAGTGTGAAGTCAGAGAGGCTGAATGCCCGGCCACCGATGGTAGGGCGGTTCGGGCGATGGATGCGGAGCAGGCCAGAACCCACTGAACAGGCTGATAGGGAGACAGCAGATCAGAGAGATAGGTGGGGGGAAGGCCGTGAGTGATCTTGAAAGTGAGGACGAGGATCTTGAATTCGATCCTCTGGGGGATGGGGAGCCAGTGAAGATGGGCGAGGGTAGGAGTGATGTGGTTGTGGAGCCTAGTGCGGGAGAGTACACAAACTGCAGAGTTCTGAATAAACTGCAGCTTGTGAAGGGAGGAGCTGGTAAGGCAAACAAGGAGAGAGTTCCCATAGTTGAGCCTTGATGTGATGAATGCGCGAACAAGTTTTCGGCAGCATGGGGGGATGGGGCAGTGGTGGAGTCTGGCAATGTTGCGGAGGTGGTGGAAGGCAGTACCGGTCATGGCTCCAATGTGGGGGAGGAAGGATAGTTCAGGATCGAACAAGACGCCCAGATTCCTGACTGACTTTGAAAGATGGAAAGTACAGCCTACGATGCTGATGTTGCCAGGGCCTGAGGTGCGGAGATGCTGACGCAAGCTAATCAGGAGGGCCTCCGTCTTGTTGACATTTAGTTGTCCTTCATACAAGACTCAATGTCGGACAGACATGCAGTCAGAATGCCAGTAGTCCTGGAGTCGAGGGGAGAGTTGGGTGTCATCCGCATACATGTGGAAATTTATTCCATGTCTGCAGATGATGTCACAGAGGGGGAGCATGTAGAGGTGAAGAGGAGGGGGCCAAGGACAGAGCCCTGAGGAAAAGCATGAGATTGTGAGGGCTAGAGGAAAAGCCATTGGAGGACACAAAATGAAGGCGGTGTGAATGGACCGGACCCAATCAAGGATAGAACCTTGAAGGTTGAGGAGGGAGGAGACTCGGTGGAGGAGGATTACATGGTCCACGGTGTCAAAGGCAGTGGACAGATTGAGGAGGATGAGGAGGCAGAGGGAGTCCTGGTCACAAATGGTCAAGATGTCATTTGTGACCTGTACCAGAGCAGTTTCCTTACTGTGGGCAGACCTTGGACAGGAAAGGGAGGTTGGAGATGGGCCGGTAGCTTGAGAGCTGCGATATATCAAGGGAAGGTTTCTTTAGGATGGTGGTGAAGTGGAAGTTATTCTGTGAAGCGCTTTGAGATGTCTAGAAGATGTGAAAAGTGTTACATCAAATACAAGGATTATTATTATATGCTCCTGCTTGGTGATATCATTCAAAGACATGGGGTCCACATGTATGTAGTTGACATCCAACTCTACCTCTCTGCCTCCACCCTCGATTCCAGGACCACTACTGTCATCACAGACTGCCTGTCAGACATCAAGTCCTTGATGAGAGCTAACTTATTGTAGTTGAATGTCACGACAGAGGCTTTCCTGCTTGGCTCTTGTCAGTGCCTTCATACCTCAAGCGGTGACAACATCTCCATTCATAGATGCACTCCACGTCTCATGGAACCCATTTGGAACCTTGGTGTCCTATACAACTGTCTTTCATACATAGGAACATAAGTAGGAGCAGGAGTAGGCCATTCGGCCCTTTGAGCCTCCCCCGCCATTTAATAAGATCATGATTGATCTTCTATCCTAATTCCATTTACCTGCCCTATCCCCCCTCTCCCTTAATCCCATTAGTTTTTTTTAAAAAAACTATCAATCTCAGGCAACAGCCCACATCCATGCAATAACCCGCTCAACTTTTCCTACCATTGCTTGGCTCTGCCACTATCCCACGCCTCAAGCCTCCGAGACCCTCAAACATGCATTCATAACATCCAGTCTCGACTGCATGAACTCCCTGCTTGTCAGCCTCCCCATCTAGATTATCCAGAATTCTGCAACCTGTGACCTCTCCCACACCAAGCTCTTGCGACCCTAGCACCCACATCCTTGGCTGACTCCAACGTCTTTCCATCACAGAGGATACAGTTCAAGATCCTGATCCTCACCTTCAAAGCCCTTCATGGCCTTGCTTCCCCCTTCCTCTGTAACCTCCTACCAACCTGTCTGCTCTCTCTGCTCAGCAGCAGAGAAAGCTGACATTCCGTTGCCAAGCATGTCATGTTAAAGCTAGCTCTTCTCTGAGGAGACCCCACTTACCTCTTCCTCAAGGAGTTTAGTTACTTGTTGGTCATTTCATATCTGACAAATGCAGGATTGAGCCCTAACTGGGTGGATAGCAGGTCCCAGGATTTGTGATCTTCCTGGTGAACAACACAGCACATGCTTGAGAGTAGGTTCCGTCGATATGGAAGTTTTCTGATTTAGATATATCGACGGGCTCATATCGAGATATACCGACATATCGATATTTTCAATAGTTTTGTACCGCGCATGCGCGCGCATTTTGAGGTGCGCGCGCATTCGGAGGTGCACGTGCAGTCGGGGCCTATCTCCTCAGGAGGTAAATATCTCTCTCTCCATTTCTGTGTTTTTCTGTCTGTGTCTCTGTGTCTGTCTCCTCTCTCACATCACCCCCCATCTCTATTATCACATCCCCCCCGTCTCCCCCGCCCCCCCGGTCTCTCTCTCTACCTCCCACCCCCCGGTCTCTCTCCCTCCCCCTCCCCCTCCCCTCCCCCGGTCTCTCTCCCTCCCCCTCCCCTCCCCCCCCCCGGTCTCTCTCTCCCCTCACCCCCCCCCCCCCCCCCCCCGTCTCTCCCCCTCCCCTCCCTCGGTCTCTCTCTCTCTCCCTCCCCCCCCCCCCCACCCCCCGGTCTCTCTCTCTCCCTCCCCCCGGTCTCTCTCTCTCTCTCCCTCCCCCCGGTCTCTCTCCCCTCACCCACCCCGTCTCTCCCCCCCACCACCCCTTGCATACCTGTATATTGTATTCGAGGACTATGAATACAATATGGCGGCTTGCACCTCGGTCTGTGCATTGTGTATAGAGATGAGCATTCTGGATCTTGTAGTTCAGTGCGAGCGCATTCTGATTTTTTCGATATATCGGTTTTGGAATGCCTATATCGGCGTATCGGTATGAAAATTATGTCGGATATAACCGATATATCGAGATATCACCGGACCCTACTTGAGAGTATTGCTACCATCCTCCTGCCCACAGCTGAGACTCACATGCCTCCACACTGAGTGATGGCTCCATCAGTTGTACATTTGTAGGTTGTGAGGCAGTTGCTCACTTCTTGGTATTGAGGTAGATTCTAAAACATAGTTATATAACTTGTTTCACAAGCTCAAGACTCCAAGTAACACCTTCCAGTAGCTATAATCCAAGAGTTTTCTCATCAGCGTCCTGATGTCATCTGAGAAGGCCAATCCGTCGGCAAAGCCTTCGCAGGCATTTGCTTAGAATATTAAGTCTGATCTGTAGTTCAGAACCATTTGTCAATGTTTTCTCCATACTCTCTGCAGCTCATGGACTGCAACTCATTATTCTCTCACACGAACGTGGCTACCTGATAATAATCTCTAAAATTGTGGTGATTGCAATGATGAATGGTTTTGATAGGGTAAATGGAAAATTACTATTTCCAGATATTAGTGAGTCGGTAACAAAGAAGAAATAAATTCAGTGTAAAGCAGAGTAAAGACCGATGGAAGATAGATTTTATTTTAAAAAGTTTTATTTTTCATTATTCCAAACACAGGATAAAAACATCAAAAACAACATCCAAAGTTGGGGAAAAATCTCAGTTCTGAGGTTACAATCCTATATATAAACAGCTGTTAAAAGCCACTGACAGTATACCAAAACATTATGTAAGACATCTATATCAATACCAAACGGCAGGCAACACCATTATATAAATATACCGAATATACATAATTACTTGAATAAGAGAGATGTCCAAGCATGGGAACAGGCTAGAGGGTTAAAAATCAAACAGAGCTTCCACATAGTATGTGATGGGACCAAAGAGAACGCATCCTAGGGTACTCAACAGACTGGGAGCTGTGAGGGCAAGAGTTCAAATGCTGCAGGTCAGACACCAAGAGTCTAAATGGAGAAGATTATTTGTATGCAGAGATCAGTCAATATAAAAAACATTACTACAAAAGAAATGCAGAATGAATGGCAGAAATCTTCCAGTTTAAACCCTCCAAAGTATAGACAATTCACTTTGAGACATCTTAACAATGTGATACGGTATTATAGCAAATGCAAGGACTATTATTATTATACAGTGGACAGTTTGATGGAGAAGGTTATTTTTATTTAAATATGAATGCCCTCTGGAGGATAATGTGGGACATTTCATTTCCAATTAGGATGAACCAAATTTGCCGCGCACTACCTTTCCATGATATGTCTATTCTCACAGAAAATTCGATTAGCTATTTTCCTTCCTCTAATGTTTGTGCAAATTACATTATATTTTATGATTATTTCCCAGAGCAAGTACCAGCTATAAAGGTGAATTCGCTTTAAACCAGGTTAAACATGTTAGTCATTTCACAATTTATTATGAATGGTACCTCCTAGCTCTCTTCCCTACTTACACTCTACTCCTCTAACCACTCATTTCCCTCAGCAGGATCCTAGACTCTCAACGCTACTTGTCACTTCTGCTCAGCGACCATGCAAATAGTATGGCTCAAGACTCTGGAACTCTCTGCCTTAAGCTCTCCGCCTTGCTCCCTCCTTGCCTGTCTTTAGATAATAGACCTTCCTCTTCGATCATGCTTATAACCTGGTATCAAGATCCACCCTGTCAGCCTGGCATTAAGCTCTGCTAGTGTTCAGCTCTTGTGGAATTGTGTAGCGTAGTGGTTAGAGCACTCAACTCGCAAATGAGAGGACCTGGGTTCGATTCCCAAGCAGGGTGAAAGGTTAGGCAAATTTCCTTACTCCACGTGCCTCTGTTTACCTCGGAGTAAGTAGCTACCCAGTTGTTGGTTGATTGGCAGATCGCTTTTGAAGGTTAATAATCCCTTCAAAAAAAAGAATGATTTGGTCATTCAACCTAATACTGTTGGGTTGAATACATGTGAGCAATTGGATGCTGTTTTGCACCCACAAAATACACAATCAATTTATCTTACAGTATATTCTGTGAAGTGCTTTGAGATGTCTCATTTATAAGGCATAAATCCATGAATTATTATTATTCCCCTGCATGAAGAGTACTAATAAGGTTAATACTATAATAATAATGGTACTAGCCTCTCCTGATAACTGAAGTCCCTCATTCCTGTTACCATCCTGTTAAACCTCCTTTGCACTGTCTCCAATGCCTTGACATCCTTCCTAAAGTGTGTTGCCCAGATATGGACACAGTACGTCAGCTGAAGCCTAACCAGTACTCTATAAAGATTCATCATAACTTCCTGACTTTTGTATTTCTACGCCCCTATTTATAAAACCTAGTATCCCGTATGCTTTTTTAACAGCTTTATCTATCTGACCTGCCACCATCAAAAATGTATTTATATGAACCCCCAGGTCTCTCCAATCCTTCACCCCCTTTACAGTTCTACCATCTAGCTCTACTGCCTCTCCTCATTCTCCCTTAGAAATGCGTAAGTGAGAGACCTGGGTTCGATTCCAGACAGGGGAATACCATGGGGAAGTTTCCTTAAACAACATGCCTGATAATAATCCCCCCAAAAAAACATAATTTAAAAAATTGGTAATTTCAATCCCTGGCTGTTTGTGGAGCACTGCTGTGTGCAATTGGCTGCTGCGTTTCGCCCACAAATATACAAGTCAATTCACTTCAGTATATTCTGTGAAGTGCTTTGAGACGTCTAGAAGATGTGAAAAGCGCTATAATCAAATGCAAGGATTATTCTTACTATATATAAATGCAAGTGGTTGTTTTTGAATCGTGAATTTTAAACATGTTCCTTTGTTTAACAGCTCCCAGTATTTTTCAGTGCCAGTTTGCCATGTTATCCATAATTATTGAAAAAATCTTTCATGAAAAAACAAGTTTAAGCCTCAGAATTTCAGTTTCTGTTTGTTTTTGAACTCATCTAGAAGATTCAGAATAATTTTCCAATACTGTATATCAATTTACTGCATAATTACTGCACAACAGTAGAACAAATGAGGGGCCAAAAGAAATATTACTTGCCACACAATGTATTTGGCAAACTACATAGCAGAAAGTTCAAATTATAAATACTCAGGCACATTCTCCTTTCCCCCTCCCTTTTCACCACTCAGTAGCAAAGACAAAAGTGGCGCTAAATGAATTTGTGCTTTTTGTCATCAATTTCCCTTAGATAATTAAACGGTTATATAATGACACTGAGTTTGGATTAATGTTGAAATGGGAAGTGGGAGAAGGGGTATTGTTGTTTGGCATTGGAAAGTTGAAAGAGTTAATGGAGTTTGTCATTACGGTAAGGAAGGTGTTAATGGAGTTTGAATTTGAAGAAAGGTTAATGGAATTCGGCGCCCTGCAGGAGGAAAGAGTTGTCAAATTTGTTTTTGATGGAAATACAAAGAGAGAAAATTCTCATTTAAATTATGCACAACTTTGCTCCAGGGTGGACTGGCAGCAACACACAGCATGGATCAGTGCTTCCCAATTTTTTTTAATATAGATGACCTGGCTCAGATTCTTGTTAAAATGTGATCGACCATTAGTAAATGAGCCTGTCATCTCAAAAGTAATCAGTCAAAAGTCAGTCAAAAGTAATCTTTAATATGGATCGGCCATCAAGTAAGTTAGCACTGACCCATCATGATACTCAGATTGACCATTGAGAAATCCTGGTCTAGATGAACAAATTGAACTCCTACACTACACAGTTGAAAAACATATATCCACCAACTAACCTATCCACCAACTAACCTATCCGATATCATCATTGTGGTTTTACCCACCACACCACCCCCTCCCCCCACCCCACCCACTGTCCCAAAGCTATGGAACTACCTATCTCAATTTGAGAGAAATTTCCTTCTTTTTTGAATAGTTCCATGGGATCTTTAAAGTAAAATAGCATTGCAATAAGTTTCACACCCAGCTGAACAGGCAAACAAGATTGCGGTTTAACATTTCAACCAAAAGGACAGAATCTCTAACATTGCAGAACTCCGCTGACTCCAGTGCAGTGAAATGTCAGACTGAGATGGGACTTGACCCCACAACCTCCTGACATAGAGGCAAAAGTAATACCAACTGAGCAGTATTGGGAGTAACAAAGCTACTCACAAAAAACTCCTAGGTTTAGATTTATTCTTTTTAAAATATGGTATTTTTCATTCTCAAGGTTGTGCTCAATCAAAGAAACACAGGATACATGTTACGGAATTATCAGTGAGGTCGCAATAAAATGTGCATCTCGAGAAGATTATATTACAATTTCTGTTTGGAAGAAATCAATAAACTAAGCCTTAAATAGTCTTAAAAAGTGAATGACAATACAATCTTATAAAGACTTTTGCTTCACTGGAGCAATAAAGAACACACTTAATTGCATAAAGATCAATAAAGAACACACACAAAGGGATTGTGACATGGAAGACAGAGTAACTCAAATGATAGCCCCATCAAAACCTATTGGTAGTAGGTATTATTAATAATCTTGCTTTTTGATTACATTTGTTACTTTTTTTTTAAAAAAGGGCTTTTCTTTCACTATATCCCTTCTTAGTCCTAGATTTTTCAATAAAAATATATCAAGTTCCTTCAATGGCACAGTGGGTAAAGAAACCATCATGTATAAAGTGAAATTATCCACCTAGGTAGCAAAAATAAAAAAACAAATTATTTTCTAGATGTGGAGAGGTTAGATAGTGTTAGTGGGGGATTTGGGTGTCCTTATACACCAGTCTCAAAACGTTAGTTTGCAGGTGCAGCAAGCAACTAAGAAGGCAAACGGCATGTTAGCGTTCATTGCAAAAGGTTTAGAGTACATGAGTAGGGAAGTCTTGCTGCAACTGTATAAGGCCTTGGTGAGACCGCACCTAGAGTATTGTGTGCAGTTTTGGTCTCCTTATTTAAAAAAGGACATACTTGCCTTAGAGCTGGTGCAGCGTAGATTCACTAGATTAGTTCCTGGGATGAGGGGACTGACCTATGAGGATAGGTTGAATAAACTAGGCCTGTATTCTCTAGAGTACAGAAGAATTAGGGAAGATCTTATTGAAACATATAAGATTCTTAAAGGGCTGGATAAAGTAGACAAGGAGGGACTGTATCCCCTGGAAGGAGAATCTAGAACCAGGGGTCATAATCTTAAAATTAAGGGTCAGCCTTTTAGAACAAAGTTGAGGAAACATTTCTTCACTCAGAGGGTAGTGTATTTATGGAATTGACTACCCCAGAAGG
Organism: Hydrolagus colliei; assembly: GCA_035084275.1. NCBI lineage: Eukaryota > Metazoa > Chordata > Chondrichthyes > Chimaeriformes > Chimaeridae > Hydrolagus > Hydrolagus colliei. Next base: position 20,068,382 of record CM068742.1, on the reverse strand, counting down.
CTGTAGATGCTCAGTCCTTGAACATTTTCAAGGCTGAGACTGATAGATTTTTTTTAAAAATAGAAGGATTAGAGGATATGGGGATATGGCAGGTAATTAGAGTTAGGTCAGAAGATCAGCCATGATCTTATCAAATGGCAGGGCAGGCTTGAGGGGCTGAATGGCCTACTCCTGCTCCTTATTCTTATGTTCTTTAATCTAGAGTATACGATTGGTTGGATGGCTACAGTTTGAATCATGGTCTATGTTGAGTTAGTTGATCTCAGCCTTACAATTGGTCTTGGTTCCCCTGGGCTAGGGATGAGAAAATCAGTTGGAGTTCTCATCTGTCTCAACATGCAGAAGTCCCTGTGTAATAAAACAAAGATGACTGTTCTTGTCTGTGCTGTGCTGCCCACATGTCTGAATGGCCGGAAACACTTACTGTTTACAACAAAATTACATTTGTATAGCGCCTCTCATGCCAGGAGGACATCTAGGTTCACAAGTAAAAATGACTTTTTACGCAAGTGACAAATCACTTGGGTAAACTACTGGGAGACAACCAGTGTCTGTGTAACTCAATAAAATGGAAGACCAAGGGCTTCAGGAGAGGAGAGAACAACAATTAGACGGAAGTAGAAATGTGCCAGGTTACATGAGGTTTCTCCATAATTCACAAACGCCGTTGCCTGTGTTCAAGCGCACTTTCAGTTACTGTACTTGTCTGGACAATGTGTCTACAAGCTGCAGCTACTTCTCTGTCTTCGTTCAGTTTCATTGACAAGCTGGAGCCTTTGCATCTTGAATGATGTAGAATGCATAAGAGAATCCAGGAAGGGAGATGGTGCTCCCTGGTGCAAGCTGCCTTCCCCTTATAACTGGAAGCGTCTTGCCGTCAACCATACTGAGAACCTCATCATTGAGCCGAACCGATCTGAGAATAAACAAAGGAAATTTATTTGGGCTTACGTTTATCAGAATTACAGTGAATCCAATCTTAAAATGAATTTGTTGTACATCAATATTCCATTTGACCCAAAGCTCCAGATTTGTAATGTTTTCATTCCTTGTATACACTGCTCATGTTCCATCTTACAATGCTCCCAAAAGAAGAAATAACTATAGCCCTGTGTGCAAATTGCTCGTGACTCATTCAATGCAGGAAATGATTGATATAACAATAGTCATTGATGAAACAATAGTTTAAGACAGAAAAAACGTGTATGGAGATGAAGTGGAAGCGGTGTGAGAGATACAAAATTATCTATGGAAGGACAGGACCATGAAGGTGGAGGTGAGGGCAGAGGCAGTAAAGTAAATTATGTAAGATGAGACGTACAAGTATCCATTCTACACCATGTAAGGGTATCTCCTTTTGCAAACCAGAGAATCAATGATGACAAAGGTACAAATATCCAAAATTCTGCAGATGCTGGAAATCTGAAACAAAAGCAGAATTCGCTGGGAAACCTCAGCAGGTCAGGCAACATCTCTGGAGAAAGAAAAAGTGAGGCAACGTTTCGGGTTCTGACAAAGGGCCATGGACCCGAAACGTTGACTCACTTTTCCTTCCTGCATAGATGTTGCCTGACCTGCTAAGTGTTCCCAGCGATTTCTGTTTTACGAGAAAGGTACATATTGGTCCGGAGGCACCACGGAAAATAATAATAATAATTCTTGCATTTGATATAGCGCTTTTCACGACTTCTAGATGTCTGAAAGCGCTTCACAGAATACACCGCAAAGTGAACCGACTGCATATTTGTGAGCTAGATGCGGCAGCCAACTGCGCACAGCAGTGTCCCACAAACAGTTGCGGACTCAAATTAGCAATTTATTATTGTTTTTTTTGAGGGATTATTATTAGGCGTGTGGAGTAAGGAAACTTGCCCAAGGTTTTGCCTGACCTGCCAGGAATTGAACCCAAATCTTTCGCTTGTAAGGCTAGTGCGTTAACCACTGAGCTACAGGACTCCACAGCATGAATAATAAATGGCATTATTCCCTGGGTTTTATGTGAGAGAATAATTCAAGTAGATTATGCAACAACAACATTACATTTAGAGAGTGCTATGCAATGGCTCTTGTGAAAATATAGATGGTTCTTCAAAAAATTATATAACATTTTCAGTCTTCAGTCAATCTCCTAATAATCCTTTGTGTAAAGAAATTCTCCTAAACTCTCCCTATTTTGGTAATATAAAGTTATCTCTTCTAGATTCATTGATCAAGGGAAATAGTCTTAGGTGTGGAAAGAATAAGGATCAGCCATCACTTTCAATTTTGAAATTGTATTTCCATTTCAAAATGGAAACAAAAACCATTGACAAATTCTAATATGGCTTTACCAATCCGAGTCACGAGAAAATGCTGGATTTAAAATACAGTAGATTTGGCTACTGTACCGTGGCCACTGATTTGGTGGTTCCCAAACATTTTCCTGGTCCTAACGCGACCACTCTGGCCAATCAGGGAACAAAAGTACGTGGGGGGTAGGGGGTGGGGGGCGGGCAGGCAGGCTGTGGCGTGATGTCACCGAGACAAGGTAGCGGCGCGGATTTGAAGAGGTCACGTGAGCGGCCGCCTTGTTAGACAGGAGAAAAAGAGAAGCTGCAGGTAACAGAGCGTCCGCCCCCCCCTCCCCACCGACCTCGAGTATCCCCACTCCTTGGCTCCGAGACACCTCCTCCGAGTATCCCCCTCCCCCCTGGCCTTGAGTATCCCCACTCCCCGGTCTTGAGTATCCTCCCTCCCTCGCTGGCCTCGTGTATTTCCCCCTTTCCCGCCTCCCCGGCCTTGAGTACTCCACTTCTTAAAAGTGTTTATAGAAAGCCGACATGAAAATAAAAACTGCATTAAGAATTTTTCAAACTCTACATGCTCTGAAAGACTATATAAATAGAGTGAATCTAGACCCAGATGGAACACCTCCTAGTTATGGGGAAACATATGATTAGAGTTGTCTAAACTTATTTTGGAGAAATTAATTACTGCAAGGTTGAAGAAAACAACATGCTTACTGGGAATACAATCCTGCTGCCCTGTCTCCAGGCTCCAGCAAGAACTGTTGAATGGTTTTGTTGAACAAACTCTCCCACAGGCAGAGGCATTTGTCTTTGTCACTCAGGTTAATTGCAAACATAGTCACCGCTCCTTTTCCATTGGCTTTGCTGAAAACAAAATCAAGGTCATCGTTACATCATTGATCATTCACATGGTTTGTGTTATTTCCTCACCCAACATAACAACAACTACAACAGAATTACATTTTCATGTCAGGAGGATGTCCCAAGGCGCTGAAATACACATACACCTGCTTGTGCTCTTTTCATTATGGATTTCATCCATAATGTTTGCATTTATGCTTGTATAATACCTTTTCACATTGTCAAAGCAAAGTGCTTAGGAGGACTTTTTTTGCTGGGAAGTTTAGGCGACGTTATCCGTAAACTGAGCTCAAAGTCCTGATTGTGAGAGTTGACCCCACAACCTTTTACTCAGGAGAGAATGGTACCAACTGAGCCAGGCCAACACCCAAGACTATTGCTAACCTATCGCTCCCTCCCTTATTCCACTGGAGGCTGCATTTTGAGGCATTATGGCACTTCCCTCTGGAGCTTGCCCAAAAGCTTTCCATTGTGCACTTTCACAATTCCTCCACTTACCTTCGAAAACTCTTCAAAAAAATATTTTTTGACTATGCTTTTGGTCAACATCTTCAATCATAGAATGTTACAGTACAAAAGGAGGCCATTCGGTTCATCTAGTCTGTGCCGGCTCTTTGAAAAGAGCAACTCAATCCCACTGCCCAGCTCTCTCCCCATAACCTAACAGACCTGTTCTCCCTAAATAAAGATCTATTTAAAAGCTGTTATCGAATCAGCCTCTACCACATTTTCAGGCAATGCATTTCAGATTCGAACAACCCGCTGAGTGAAAATATTTCTCCTCAGCTCCCCTCTGCTTCATTTTGAAACTATTTTAAATCTGTGACCACGGGTCACAGATTCGTCCACCAGTGGAAACAGTTTTTCCTTATCCACCCTGTCGAATCCCCTCATGATTTTATAAACCTCTATTAGGTCTCCTCTCAACCTTCTCTGTTCTAGAGAATAAACCTGGCCTATCTAGCCTTTCCTCATAACTGAAGTCCCTCAATTCTGGTACCATTCTAGTAAACCTTCTTTGTACCCTTTCCAATGCCTTAATATCCTTTCTATAGTGTGGTGACCAGAATTGAACACAGTACTCCAGCTGAGGCTTAACCAAAGTTTTATAGAGGTTAGTCAGCACTTCCTGACTTTTGTATTCTATATCCCTATTTATAAAGCCTAGTATCCCATATGCCTTCTTAATAGCTTTGTCTACCTGACCTGCCACCTTCAAAGAGTCATTAACACAAATCCCCAAGTCTCTCTGTTACTTCACACCCCTTAAAATTGTACTATCTAACTTATATTGCCTCTCCTCATTTCTTCTCCCAAAATGTATCACTTCACACATCTCTTCATTAAACTTCATCTGCCATGTGTTTGCCCACTTTACCATTTTATCTATAACTTCTTGCAGATGATGACTATCCTCCTCACTATTTACTATTCTCCCTAATTTAGTATCATCTGCAAACTTGAAAATGTAATCCTTCCTCCTCCTCACCTAGTTCCCTGTCCCCCGCCCATTAAGCATTTCGAGATGTTCAATGTATTAAAGCAACAAGTTGAAAGCAATTATGTGAGTGAAAATGTTAGAACAAATAGAAAAATAAGAAAAAGCATGAAAGCAATTGTATCAATGCAATTTGTTGCGCCATACTAGATATTGTTATTTTTTTTAATGGTTTATAAAATCAGACTTTTAATGTCTTAATTGTGCTTACCCTTTCTTCATTTCAATTCTAACCCACACCACCCCCCCCCCCGCCCCACACACGTACATACTTGGAAAAGAGACTTCACTGGTTATATGGAGATCCACCATGGGTTTGACACGGATTAGATGAACAACAACAACAACAACAATTTACATTTATAGAGCGCCTTTCACGTCAGGAGGACATCCCAAGGCGCTGCACAGGAGGCGTGTGACCCGAGCTGGGAGGGGAGTGTTTGGGAAGGGGTGAAACACGAAGGGGAGGTAAAAGAGTTCGGGGTGGAACAAAAGGCACGATCGAAGAGGAAAATCTTGAAACCGGCCTTGAAAGAGGAAAGGGAAGAGACGAAACGGAGGGATTGAGGGATGGCATTCCATAAGGTGGGAGCGGAGAAACTGAAGACCCGGCCTCCGATGGTGGGGTGGTTCGGGCGGGGGGCTTGGAGCAGGCCAAGTCCTGTTGAACGGAGGGTCCGGGTGGGCATGTAGGGGGAGAGTAGATCGGTTAAATAGGGTGGGGCAAGGCCGTGTAAGGCCTTGTAGGTGAGGACGAGGATCTTAAACTCGATCCTCTGGAGGATGGGGAGCCAGTGGAGATGGGCGAGGGTGGGGGTTATGTGGTCGTGGAGGCGGGTGCGGGATAGTACACGGGCTGCAGAGTTTTGGATGGCCTGCAGCCTATGAATGGAGGAACTGGGGAGGCTGACTAGGAGAGAATTTCCGTAGTCCAGCCCTGAGGTGATGTATGCATGCACGAGTGTTTTGGCAGCGCGGGGGGTGAGATAATTACAGAGCCTGGCAATGTTGCGCAGATGGAAATAGGCGGTGCCGGTCAAGGCACGGATGTGGGGGAGGAAGGAAAGTTTTTGATCGAACACGATGCCGAGCTTCCTGATTGGCTTTGTGAGGTGGAGAGTGCAGCCTTGGATATTGAGGCTGGCAGCGCCCGATGTGCGGAGGCGCTGGCTTGAGCCAATCAGGAGGGCCTCGGTCTTATTCACGTTCAATTGCAAAAAGTTGTCCCTCGTCCACGACTCGATGTCGGACAGACATGCTGTCAGAACATCGATCGTCTGGGGGGTGAGGGATGAGGCAGAAAGGTACAACTGGGTGTCATCCGCATACATGTGGAAATTGACGCCATGTCTACGGATGACGTCGCCCAGAGGGAGCGTGTAAAGGGTGAAAAGGAGGGGACCGAGGACAGAGCCCTGAGGGACGCCGTGAGAAACTGTGCGGGGGTTTGAAGAAAAACCATTGGAAGAAACAAAATGTAAACGGTGGGTCAAATAAGAGTGGAACCAGTCAAGGACTGTGCCTTGAAGGTTGAGGTGGGAGGAAAGACGTTGAAGGAGGATGGTGTGATCGACTGTGTCGAACGCACCAGAAAGGTCAAGGAGGATGAGGAGGCAGAGGGAGCCCTGGTCACAGGCGGTTAGGATGTCATTTGTGACCTTAACCAGGGCAAGTTCCGTGCTGTGGATAGGGCGGAAACCTGATTGGAGGGGTTCAAGAAGTGAGTGATTTGAAAGGAAAGAGCGGAGCTGGGAGGCAACCACTCTTTCAAGGACCTTGGATAGAAACGGGAGGTTGGAGATGGGTCGATAACTTGATGGTTGCGACGCATCAAGGGTGGGTTTCTTCAGGATACGGGTGATGGTGGCTGTTTTAAGGGAGGTAGGGACGGTTCCTGAGGAGAGGGAAAGGTTAATGGTGTCAGAAATGAGCGGGGCTAACAAATGGAGCTGGGTGCGGAGGAGGGGGGCGGGGCTGGGGTCCAATGAGCACGTGGTGGGTTTCATGGAGGTAATTGTTTTTGTGACTGAAAGCGGGGTGGTGGGGTTGAAAGTGTGAAACGGGGGGTGAGTGGGGATTGAGGTAACTGATGAGGGCGCGGAGGTGGAGGAGTGGTGGGGGGAGGAAACCGCAGAGCGGATTTTCTCAATTTTGGACTCGAGGAAATCCAGCATCTCCTCACAACGAACGTTTGAGGAGAGGATCTGCGAGGTGAGGCAGGGGGGGCGGAGGAGCTGGTTGGTGGTGGCGAAGAGGAGGCGGTGGTTGTCCTTCGCTTCCAGGATTATCCTGGAGTAGAAGGCTGATTTGGTGGTGGCTAGAGCGGAGCGGTAAAATTTGATGCGATCCAGCCAGATTTGCCGGTGGACCGTGAGGTCAGATTTGAGCCAGGTGCGTTCAACTGCTCTCATTTGGCTTTTGAGGGAACGGAGGTGAGTTGTGTACCACGGTGATGATCGGGAATGGGAGACGGTTTTGGAGGTAAGGGGGGCCAGGGTGTCGAGGGTAGTGGAGAGGGTGTTGTGGAGGGCGGTGGAGGCGGAGGATGGGTCGGTACAAAAAGAATGCCATTGTGGGAAGAGGTCGGAGGTTTCTAGGGCAGAGGTGAAAGTTTGAGGGGGAATGTTCTTCCAGGGCCGGTATAAGATGGTGGTGGGTTTGGAAGTGGAGGGGGGAGGGATAGAGGTGTTGCAGGAAATGAAAAAATGGTCGGAAATGGCCTTGTCTGTGATGGTGACGCCAGAGACATTGAGGCCTCGGGTGATCACTAGATCGAGAGGATGGCCATGAGTGTGGGTGGCAGTGTTAATATGAAGGGAGAAGTTGAAAGACGAAAGTAAAGAGGAAAATTCAGAGGAAATGGGGCAGGAGGGGGTGAAATGGAGGTTGAAGTCGCCAAGAATAATAAGGCGATCAGAGGAGGCACAAAGGGAAGTTAAAAGTGAAGAAAAGTCTGAAATGAAAGTGAGGGGGGGGTTTGGGGGGGCGATAGACTAATAGGATTTTGAAAGAATTGTGGGAGGAGTGAGAGAGGGTGAGTTGTTCGAAAGATTGGAAGGAGCCGGAGGAATAGGGGGATAGGGTGAGGGATGACTTTGAGATGAGGGCCACGCCACCGCCACGACGGTTGGGTCGAGGGGCATGGTGGAATGTGTAGTTGGGTGGTGTGGCTTCAACAAGGGGGAAAGTGTCGCCTGGAGTGATCCAAGTCTCCGTCAGGGCATGATGTCAACGTTCTCATCAAGGATGAGATCGTTGATGGCCAGGGTCTTGTTGCAGACAGAGCGGACATTTTGGAGGCCGATGCGGAAAAAGCAGTTGGCCGAGGGGTGTGAGGGGGGACTGGGATGGTCGGCGGAGAGGGTGGAGATCTGAATAAGGGAGGAGAGGTTGACCCCTCGGGTTTGTGTCCGGTGGGGCTGGCGGTGATGGTGGGGGACAGGGCACTTGGTGTGACTGCTATTGGACAACCAGCGCCGAGTGCCACGGTGAGCCCGACGGAGGATTCCAGTACTGGAACAGAGGGAAGCGGTGGGAGGGTCGAGCAGGGACAGTAGGCGAGGAGGACGAAGAGAAAAAAGCGTAGAGAAGGAATAACGGAGAGGGGGGGTTGGGGGGAAAAACTTGAATAGGGGGAGTGAAGCTCGGGTCATGGCGGCAGCCATATTGCGCACGCGGGAGACCAGGAGCGAGGGTCAATGGGGCAGCATCATCCCAAGGGATGTGAGGCCGCGGCTGGGGGATGCAGAGGCGCTGCGGTCTGAAGCCTCACCGGGGCTGCGGCCGAGGCTGGGGTTGTGGGTTTTAGGGCCAGTTGCCGGGGCTGCGTGTGTCCGGGCTATGGGTCGCGGGTCGAGGCTGGAGCCGTGACCAGGGCCGTGAGTCTCGTGGCTGTGGGTCTTGAATCCGGGGCTGTGTGTCACGGAGCTGTTGGTCGCGGGGCTGGTCTTGGAGCCGGGGCTGTGTGTGACGGAGCTGGAGCCGGGGCTGCGGGTCCTGGGGCTGTGGCTGGGTCTGGGGCTGTGAATCTCGGGGCTGGAGCCAAGTCTGTGGCTGTGGCTGTGGGTCCTGGGGCTGTGGCTGGAGCCGGGGCTGTGAGTCTCGGGGCTGGTGCCAAGTCTGTGGCTGTGGGTCTTGGGGCTGGGGCTGGGGCTGCGGGTCGAGGGGCTGTGGGTCAGGTCAGGTCGAGCAATCTCTGCCATATGCTCTTACTGCTCTTACTGCACAGAGACAGGACTAGACCTGTGTGTCCCTCTCGCCGCCATTTTCTCCCAGGAAAGCGCATGATACAAAGCTAGGTGGGAGAGTAAGCTCTGAGGTTGAGACAAGAAGAATGCAATGGATTATAGATAGGTTAGGTGAGTGGGCAAGAGGGTGGCAGATGGAATATAATGTGGGAAAGTGTGAAGTTATTCACCTTGGTAGGAAAAATCAGAAAAGCAGGGGACATAGAGGCCCGTCGGTGCGTTGCACCGGTTGCACCGACATTAAAAAAGCCTCTGAGTAAACCATATGAGACTGAACATATTCAAGTACAGCTGATGTACTGAATGAGTACTTTGCCTCTGTCTTCACAAGAGAAGTGCTGGCTAACCTCTATAAAACTTTGATTAGGCCTCAGATGGAGTACTATGTTCAATTCTGGTCACCACACTATAGAAAGGATGTTAAGGCATTGGAAAGGGTACAAAGAAGGTTTACCAGAATTGAGGGACTTCAGTTATGAGGAAAAGCTAGATAGGCTAGGTTTATTTTCTTTGGAACAGAGAAGGTTGAGAGGAGACCTAATAGAGATTTATAAAATCATGAGTGGATTCAACAGGGTGAATATTGTGGTCACAGATTTAAATAGTTTCAAAATGAAGCAGAGGGGAGCTGAGTAGAAATGTTTTCACTCAGCAGGTGTTCGAATCCAGAATGCATTGCCTGAAAAGATGGTGGAGGCTGATTCGATAACAGCTTTTAAAAGAGAATTAGATCTTTATTTAGGGAGAACACAGGTCTGTTTGGTTATGGGGAGAGAGCTGGGATTGAGTTGCTCTTTTCAAAGAGCCAGCACAGACTAGATGAGCCGAATGGCCTCCTTTTGTGCCATAAGATTCTATGATTCTATGATATTCATGACTGAGATTGATAGATTTCTAAAGGATAGAGGGATTAAGGGATATGCGGACAAGATGGGCAGATGGAGTTAGCCATTATCTTTTTGAATGATGGGGCAGGCTAGAGGGGTTGAATGGCCTATTCCTGCTCCTAATTCCTATGACACGTATTAATCACATTGCATTAATTGTTGTGCGTGCACTCTTTCTTGAAAAGTTGCTTGCTTTTCAACTGTTCGCAGATCCAGTCAATTAGGTCAGAGGTCAATTGTGACATTGAATTAGGTTGTGCTGGCATCAGAATCACTAGGTTTATTTCCACTTCTTGTCCACAAGAACACTATACTGTATTATCAATACTGTCTGCACATTTATCACTCAACATGATTACAGCAGTTGCTGGATCAACATGAAATATGGTCTCTGGAATGTCAGCACACTGCCCATAAATGACCCGTCTTCACAAGTGGACATGTCAGAGAATGAATAATTTGTCCAAGGCAAGAGACAAGTATTGACTGTCTGACTATAGAATTACTTGACAAGTATACAAGACCTGCCAGTCGTGCGTGAATTGAATGAGTGAAGTTTTTCTTGCAAAATAATTAATCCCATTAACAGACTGGTTAATAGTTTTAGACTCCATAACACTAGAACTTTGCTGGAGACATGAAGAATATATTATCTATTTATTCAAAAATAGTCAACACAATGAACCTGCAAACACCCCTAAATTTTCTTCATTCCCTGCTCTTGAAAGTGTCTGATTTCTTCTTCCTAATTTACAATTCTAGTCATTCTCTGGTCCTTTTAACACATGGCAATTGTTCACATGTGAGCCATAGTGGTGGCAGATTATTTGATCATGGGTGGTATGTGGTATTACAGTTTTCACATTTCAGCAAGAACATTTGTTGTGGATATACAGTAAAAGCCTGTTTATCCGTGACCCGATCAACCGGATTGCTTGACCCCCTCCCGGGGCAAATCCCCATTCCAGCAATTGCGAGTATGCCCACTTTGCTCATGTGTGCAATGCGTGTGCATGCGCACTTATTAAACTTCCAAACTTGTTTTTTTTACCGAGTGTGCTGGAATCTTTATTGGTAAGTATCCATACAATATTCACAATATTCATAATATGCATATAATATTCCTGATATCCATCCAATATTCTGTTATTATTTAGTGCATTATTAATATAGTATGTTTAAAAATAGTTAATTTTTTGTGTTGGGTTTTCGGCAACTTGCTGTCCAATTATCTGGCACAGTCAATTAGTCAACCCCCTGGAGGGTGCCAGATAAACGGGCTTTTACTGTATTGTAGAACCTAAATTGTGACGAGGAACAAGAATCCTGTATGATATTCTGCTTCCTAACCCAGGGACAATTAATCCAATTGCACCCAAGTAGTATACAAGTTTAATTTTGTTGTTGTTGTTAGCACCAAAACTTCTAGCCAGGTTGAGATCAGCAAACTTAGCACAGACCAAGCCTGTGATTTTCTGGCCTGATGCCCTAATACTGTGGGTATAGTGACTGTCTTTACCCACAAGGTGTCTCCAAATCAGGAAACATAAATTAATCTAGAAATGTACCCATGACAAAATCAAATGCAATGTACCTCTTTATGCCTGATCTTGTAGAAAGCATTTAACAATAATTCTCACATTTAATATAGTGAAAATCTCGAAGCTCTTCACAGGATTTTACTGCAAAGTAATATTATTGTATGGCGAAATCAATGAACAATTTCCACACAGAAATGTCCCACAAAGAGCCATGAACTGAATTTTAACTGGGAGATATTGGCCAGGACACCGGGAGTAACTTCCTTCTCTTATCAAATAATGCCATAGATCTTTAACATCCACCAGAAAAAGGCGACATGACCTCAATTTTTAAATGTTTCATCCAATGCACGAATCCTCTTTTGGAATTGTACTTTACCTGTTTTTTTTGGTGCAATGCATATAGACGCGGAGCTTTCCATCATCTGCTTCATCGCTTTGCACAATGTTTATATCAAGCACCTCGGTGCCCACAATCTTCTTGTATATGAGAGAAAGCCAATAATCCTGCATAGAAACAGAGATCAAGATTAAATAAAACTATTGAAACTATGAATTACAACCTTTCACTCCATCAACTGCAAGAAATGATACGTACTGGCAATGGATTGAGATGCTTATCCAACAACTGGTAATATCCTGCGCCAAACAGAGCCTGTCTGACAACAACATTGATGCCCAGTTTAGCTGATAGTCCAAGTTTGTCCAGCCACCTGCAATAAAAGATGACTTGTACTAATCTGGCATTGAGTACACTTGCTCACAGTAAGAGAAAAGATAATGAAATATTCTGATTCTGAGTTTATTATAATTGTTCACAAAATATTCTGCTTGTTTTTCTTATCTCATGTGCAGAACCAACAACAACAAAATTACATGTGTATAGCGCCTTTCATGTCGGGAGGACGTTCCAAGGTTCTGGACAGTCAGTGTTTTGGACCCGAGCTGGGGTTGAGATTGGGGAGGGTGGAGGGGAGGGAGGGGAATGGGGTTGACTGATGGTACAGTCAAAGAAGAGGGTCTTGAGGTGGGACTTGAAGGAGACTAGGGAGGGGGTGAGGCAGAAGGATTGCGTGATGGAATTCCAAAGGTTGAGGGCAGAGTGGCTGAAGGTTCACTCACTGCTGCTGGTGGGAGGGTGGGTCAAGGGACATGGAGCAGGCTAGAGCCCGCTGAGCAGAGGGAGCAGATAGGTTTGTAGGGGGATAGGAGGTTCCAGAGGTAGGGTGGGGCAATGCCATGGAGGGCTTTAAATGTGAGGATCTTGAATTGAATCCTCTGAATGATGGGAGGCCAATGGGATCAGGCAAGAATGGGGGAGATGGTGTCGCGGAGCTTGATGCAGGAGAGGACATGGACTGTAGAGTTCTGGAAGATGTGCAGCTTAAGGAAGGAGTAGTTGGGAAGGCTGACAAGCAGGGCGTTGGCATAGTTGAGCATGGATGGCATGAATGAGAGTTTTTGCGGGCTGAAGGGTGAGGTATTGGGGGAGTCGGGCAATGTTGCAGAGGTGAGGGAAGGCCGAATGAGTCATGCCATGGATGTGGGGAGAAAAGACAGTTGAGGGTCGAATAAGACACCTAGGTTCCTGACTGGCTTGGTGAGGTGGAGTGTGGAATCATGGAGGTTGATGCTGCCAGCGTCTGATGCATGAAGGTGCTGGCGTGAGCCAATCAGTAAGTCTTGTTGACATTCAACTGTACAAAGTTAGCTCTCATCCAGGACTTGATGTCTGTCATGACAGTAATAGTCCTGGAGTTGAGGGTAGAGGCAGAGAGATAGAGTTTGGTGTCATCTGCATACATGTAGAAGTTAACCCCATGTCTGCGGATGATGTCACCAAGTGGGAGCAAGTAGATGTTGAAACGTAAGGGGCCAAGGACAGAGCCCTGGGGGACGCCACAGGTGACAGTGCGGGGGCTGGAAGAGAAGCCGTTGGTGGCGACAAAATGTTGACGATGGGAGAGGTAGGAGTCTAACCAGGCAAGGACAGGTCCACAGAGATTGAGGAGGGAGGCGAGGCAGTGTAGGAGGATGGAATGGTTGACAGTGTCGAAGGCAGCAGGGAGGACAAGGAGGCAAAGAGAACCCTGGCCGCAGATGTTTAGTAAATCATTAGAGACTTTGATCAGGGCTGTCTCCCTGGGCAGCACAGAAGCCAGATTGAAGGGGTTTAATGAGGGAGTGGCGGGAAAAAAAGCAGCAAAGCTGGGAAGCAACAATTTGTTCCAGGGCCTATAGTTAGCTCTATAAATATAATTTTGTTGTTGTTGTTAGAGGCAAACTGGCCATTCTCATCCCTTCAGAACACCCACCCACCCTACCCCCATTCACACTTCAAGTAGCTTTTTAAATGAGTCCAATGTTCTGGCCTCTATTACCCTTTCTGGCAACCTGTTCCAGTTGTTAATTATCCTCTAAGCAAAAAAAACTTCTGGTTGTCTTTCCTGAAATTGCTCTTTACAACTGTGAATTTATGATCTCTATGATATCAGGATGTATCCTAAAGTAACAAACTGGATTTACATTTTCAATCCCATTTAAAATGTTTTACACCTATACGAATCCCTTCTGAGTCCATCTTCTCTCAAAATAGAAGAACCTTGTCTCATGCCAGGAGGACCCCTCAAAAAGCTTCAAAGGAGTTACTGTTAAATGTAGTGACTGTGTTTTATAGACAAACATATATATACCAGCTACTCACATAAAGCATGCTACATATTTATCAGAAAGATCAGGAGCTCCACCGCCAAAAGCTGAGCTGGTCTCTCCTAACCACACTTTCTTCCCAGGAACAGTTTTAGCCACAACCTGCAGAAAGAGAGAGAAAAGTAATTAATGTATAACCAAACTGAGACTTTAATAATCGAACCAGAAAGAAAATAATCTGCACTATTTATATAGACCACTCCACACCAAAGGGCGTCTCAAAGCGCTTGAGTCTGAGGTGGCATAACTTACCTCTAAAAGAAAAAAAAATAGACCTCCTACAACCTATGCTCTATATGTAACGATTGTTGTTTGAGCTAAGATAATTTCTTGCCTTAGGAAGAAATGAAGCCTTGAAATAGAAAGAAAGGGAGGGGTCAGCTTGGCTAACATTGCAACACTTTTACTTCTGAGACAGAAGATTGTGGGTTGACACTCCTCACTAGGGCTTTGAATTCACAACATAGGCTGACACCCCATTGCTGGGGCGGGCTGCATTATTAGATGTGTCATCTTTCAAGATGAGGAATTAAACTAAAATCCTGCCTGCCTGTTCAGGTGGACGATAAAGATCCCATGGCACGATTTGAAAAAAAGAATGGGGTTTCGCTCAGTGTTCTTGCCAACAAACTAGTCATTCATTTACATGGCTGTTTATGCTGTGTGCAAAGTTGGCTGCTTGGTTTGCCTACAAAATAGAGTAAATCATGTGAAGACATCCTCTCAACATGTCAAGAAGACGTGAAAAGCATTATATCAAATCCAAGGATTATTATAATTAATATAAAAGGAGGTATGTCAAATGCAAGGATTGTTATTATTTAATCAATAACTGTTTCCTTTAGTGCTTCGTAGTGAGTCAAAGCAAGCCTCGTGAAGCTTATTTCATATGTAAGGTCACAGAGCAGTACTTACCTGAAAAATTTCTATTACTTTAAGTCTAAGGCTGTCCAATATTGCTGGGCTCAGAAAATCTTTTAATGATGTATTTCTTCCGTTCACATAATAACTGAAAAGAACAAAAATTAGTTGCTTACCAAAGTCATAATGAGCATCCATTTAATTTGCCCCAGTCAGACTCTCATGTGGCAGCACCAACAAAACTAAATAGAGAAAAATGCCTACTTACTGGTGCCAAGTAACAGCATTAAGCACGTTCCCTCCAGTTTTAAGAAACCTACGCATGAACCAAATAACACCATTAGATATCATTACTGAATATACCGAATATAACATTTGGAAGGAAATGAAAAGTAGAGATCCGATTGGGTCATTGCCTTTATTGTGTGAATTGATCTGATCGGGTCATTGCCTTTACTGTGTGAATTGCAGAAATGGAAGAATGGAAATTTAGTGGCTGGATGTCCCAATCTGGGTGGGGGGGAGTGACCTAATAAAAATAACTCAAGTACTTTACATTGTTTACTAGTTTATCAATTGCACTGTCTGTTCAAAAATGGAAAACTGCAGTCACAAGCATTTGGCTTAAACAGTCATTCACCTCACGCCTCTTTATGATACCTTGCTAGCACAAGTCACTGCGTTTGTTCTTGAAAAACAGTTACTACATTTGACAGTAATTATGTGTAAAGCGTTTTGAGAAGTTCGAAAGTGCTAAGTTGCTATAAATATGTGAGATGCTTTTCTTTTAAAAGTTTGGATGCTACCAACCCCTTCAGCATGTTAACAATCTTGTTCCTCCGTGGTTGCCCGATATCTGGCCCATAAATGCCTGTGTTGCTGAAGGCACTGTAGGTCTTCAGCAGTTTGTATAAGTGCTGAAAGTCTTTTCCAAGCTGAGAGCCTTGAATTTTAATATGAGCCTTCTTTCTGAAACTGTTGGGCTCTGAAAGCACAGAACAAAAATAGATACACCACAGTCACAGACATGTTTGCCAAAAAGCCCATATTACAGAGAGTCAAAGCTTCATTATTCTCAAGCCACATGTAATTGTCCACAGCCCACAAAGTTGTGAATGCCCTTATTGAATTGCACTGCCTAAAGCTTACTTCAGAGATTAAACCCACCATTGCAAAATGTTATTAACAACACAAATGTTGGTAGCAATAGCAATGCCAAATGAAGCATAGGTTTCCATGCCTACAGTGAGACTGAGGAGTTACATTAACACAAACATCAGGGTTGGATGCCCATAATATGCTGTTTAAATAATTGAGAGGTTCATATTGTATTTTTACCAAAAATAATACAACAACAAATTGCATTTATATAGCACCATTAGGAGATGAGAGAAGGGGCAAAGTGAAGAGACTCCAAGATGAAGTTCCAGTGAGTGTGACATAAGGTCTGAAGGCCCAACAACACCAATCACTTCACAAAAACATCACAACTCGCTGGACAGTCAAGGATTTGCACCTGAGCTGGGGGTTGGGATCAGGAGGCTGGAGGAATGCAAGGTGGGAAGAGAAGGGTGACCTCTTTGGTTGGTGTGGTGTGCAACACACCAGTGGGGAAAAAATATTAAGAGTACGGGGCACAGCTTTCACAGGTGCTAAAACAGCACCAGTGGATATTATGGACATTGTGCTGCTGACAGAGATGTGCCAGCTTCCCATGCACTTATTTCCAATAGCTCTCTGGAACTAAACTGACTAGTTAGTGTCAAGCCGAATCATTGTGTAGTTTTATGCTGTGAGGCCATATTGACTGGAGCAATGGTGGCCAACCTGTGGACCAAAATTGGCCTGCAGAACCATCAAGATATGGCCCGCTAAACAGTCACACTAGTCTAGGTAAGTCTGTGGTCAATCAACAGCGTGTTTCTAGCTTTTTCTTGATTTATGTCATAGATATGGCCATCACTGGACTGGCAACTAAATGGTGACTATTTTGTTGAATTCAAGAATGCTTAATAGCTGCTCCAGATAGCAGCCCTTATCGATTTGCCTGGGCTGAACTCAAACCAGGATCCAGAGATCAAAGGCAGTTTACTTTATACATTGGAGGAACGAGTTCAGCAAAACATTGCAGTTTCCACAAAATTGCAATAATATTGAGTACACAGAACATTGTAATAATTATATAAATTAACCCCCTAAAAAAGCTGTAAAGCCACCTACCATTGCCAAGTTCCCAGGACACATTATATTGCTTTGACGCACAGTACTTCAAGAGCTGTTGAGCATTTGAGCTATCCCAGGCATGTTTTTTCCGTAGTAAGGCATTGAGACCAAAGATTAAGTGCAGACCAGAGCAGTTTGCAAAACTATGCAAGATGTCAATGGACCTTCCTGTTTAAAGAAAATATATTTATACACACACGCATCAATTAGAGGCCACATAGGAAAAAGCAGGCGTTTATCCTCCACTTACACTGGGAAGCAGTTTATGCAGTTAGTGAAATTGTCTGGTCATTTGAACCAGCTGGACTTTGTAGTGGCCTGAAAGTACAATAATTTCATTGTTCTGCACACCGGTTTCTTTGCTGAATTAACACAGCATCATTCAATATTGTGCAACATGAGAATTGGATTCCAGTAACTGCATTTGAATTATTCATTCATCCAAAATGTTCAGATAAGTGCTATCTCACTGCACATATAATGTCCTGGTGATCAGCGGGTAAACTTGATGACATTTTCCACTCCATTGTGTTAATTAATGCAAGGACGTAGTGTATAAGTCACCAATTTCTGGCTGTACAGTACTTGTAAATCACTGGAAGAATAACTACTTCGCTTTGCAGGCACTGACACTTGCCAGGTGTTTCCGTGAATATTGGTCATGCTCAAGTGACTATCCTATACATGCAAATCTAGACATTAAGCGTAGGAAGGTTGTTCTGGCATAGAGGCAGCATAGATAAGCCTCACACATTTCCTGTGGCAATTGTTGGCTGAGGAAAAGGTTTATTTAATGCCTATCAGAAATCAGACACTTTTCTCCTCAATAACCTAGGGGCAATGAGGCTAATCCCATCCCTGCTCAGATCAGCTCATTTAGCCCACAGTAGGGATCAGACCTGAGACTTTCTGGGACCAGCAGAGCTTAGTTTCACTGTTGAATGTGATTTTGGTCAATTAAGCCATTGGGAGAGTTCTCAGTCTCAATCTTGGTCAAAAGTTCACTCAGCTGAGGGACAGTCAATTTCGCTGTAAATGTAATCCACATAGCCATTACTCTATATATGTATGTATGTGTGTGTGTGTGTCTGTATATGTATTGAGAAAGGGAAGAAATTTTTTCTAATCCTAAATCTTGCTTAAGGCTGGAGATTTCTTTGCCATGTTTCTAATTCTCCGCTTTCAGTCCCTTATGGCAAGGAAAAAGATTTGAATGGTGCAATTCTCATTTTATAACTGCATACTCTAGCTTCTAGCATCATTGTAGTGGGTTGAAACTGTCATTTTGACCTTGTGATCTGTATTAAGCAGTCATATCTGTATTAAGTAGGTAACAATGGCAAATACGCTTTCAGCTATCTGACAATTTTTATGTAACAATAATAATCCTTACATTTGGTATAGCTCTGTTCATGTCAAGAGAACACCTGAAAGCGATTCACAGGATATACTGTAAGTGTAGTGACTGCACTTTGTGGGCGAACGTATGAAGTATCGATAGAACAATCCAGTTACCTGAAATGGTGATATTTTTAAAATCATTTTGAAATTGCTCTCTCAGAACGAAAGGTTCTTGTGAAGCCAAAACATATTTGAGATATTCTTCATCTTCAAAAGAAATTGGTTTGGGGCAATTTCCTGGCAAGAAACAATAATAATAAAAACAATAATAATAACAACAGTGGTATTTTGAAATAGTGCCTTATACTGTTGCTGAAACATCTCAAAGTATTTCACAGGATATACTGTAAAGTGTTATGATCGAATTATCTGTACATGGACTCTAAAATCTAGTTAATACAATACTATTCTGTACAGCTTTTAGATTGATTGCAATGTTCACATAGGATACTGCAGAAACTGATTACCACCAAGTTTTAGGTTTTATCGGTGACAGGAGTACTTATGGTGACTCTAGCCCTTTTTTTATACTGTACCTATATCTATTGTCCACTCCGCGTCCACTACCCTAACCATCCAACCATCAGTGGCAGGGATTTCAGCCTCTCTGCCCCCAAGCTATGGAACTCCCGCAGCCCCTCCGCCTTGCTTCCTCCCTTTACTCCTTGAAGGCCGATCTCAAGACCTTCCTCTTCAACAAGGCCTTTGGTTCCCACCCTAACTCTTCCTCCTCTCCCACTTTCCTTCCCCCTACCCCGACCCTCCCACCCAATCCCCGCTCGGCTCCTGACCTGACTGTTCAGCGCTTTGGGACGTCCTCCTGACGTGAAAGGCGCTACATAAGTGCAATTTTGTTGTTGTTGTTATTATTGTAGCTTAAGCACTCCAAAGCGCTACCTGCATGAAGGGTGCTATATAAATATAAGTTATTGTTGTAGAGTTGACCTGTGGGATTGCATAGCATTCTGACTCATGCCTAAAATCTTCATGCTCTAAATCTTTAGACCATTGTCTTAAAATTTAATATCGTCTAGAATATGGGAAAAATTTTATATTCTGCACTAATTTGGAATCTGGTTTTCCATGAATCCTGGGACAGCTATTTTTAAACAAAATTAAAACTAAATTTAACATTTTTCAAAATTCTGCTGAAACATAAGATATTCTTAATAGGACCATGAGGAATTTCATATTTCAATTGTCAAGGTTAATGGTTTATCTAGTAGTGTATATGTAACTAAGAAAACAAAGAATCCAATGATTGTTAAATTTTAATGAAATGGTGTTATAGGATAGGGGAAAAAATTCAGACCATATCAATCTTCTAGATAAAATGTGATCTGAAGGTGGGCTAATGGGGGAGGGAAGGGAAATTATAAAAATATTACATACTTTTATAGCTATGGTTTGTACCTTAACAAATCCTACAGTTTACTTGCAGGGAAGGCCTTCTATAAAGTCGATTGTCTCAGTAGCCATTTTATGAGCCAAGCATGAATAAAAGGTAGAGGGTTTAAAGGATTGGGGTAGGGTGGGTAAATGGAATTAGGTTAGAAGATCAGCCATGGTCTTACTAAATCCTTGGGCAGGCTCGAGGGGCCGAATGGCCTACTCCTGGTCCTATTTCTTATGTTCTTAAATGAACAACTTCTCGGTCATCAGGCTACCACTTACATAATTTCCTGCACGTTGGGCTTTGCTAATCTTACTTCCTGCACCCTACACATACCCAGTGTGCAGGAACCATCTTTGATGTCAGATCTTTCACAGTGAAGATGTCAGTGGTGCACACTATTTCAGCCATGTGGGGTATGAGGTCTGCAGCAACACAATGATCTGGAAGGTGGACAGATTTTATATGGGAAGTTTATATCAAAGGGCACTATAACAGGGCTCCCCTGTTTTCACTTCTTGTACTAAAGACATTTAGTACAAATTATATAATTCAGGACAAATTTAGTACAATTTATTGCTGGATGTAAGAATACGCTCCATAAACCTTGTTCTATAATGTATAATGTAGTTTCTGGCGAGAGAATTAAAGCTGGGAAATGATCATGCAGAATAGTGTAGAAAGGTGGTGCTGAAATAATCGTGCTCCGAAGTAAGGAACAGCCCAGGCATTGGTTAAAGTTTCTGTTAAATGTAAGAACCTGGGAGCATGTAAATAAAACTGCACCTCTAATTTTTGAAAGGATCTCCTAAGTACGTATATGTCCTGCATTTAGAACAAAATCACCACTCAGGTTCATTTTAGTATTTTATTTCCCTTTTATTTTCCCCATATTGGTTTACCAGTTTATGAAACCCACAACGGTTATTTTCTTCACATTCCGTTAGTGTCTCCAACACATTCCCACACTGGGAAGACTGGAACTGAAAAGGAGTATTGGTAAATTTGCAGTGATCATGTTATAGAGTTGTATCACACGTTTAAGTTTGGGGGT
The DNA here is from genome assembly GCA_035084275.1 of Hydrolagus colliei. NCBI lineage: Eukaryota > Metazoa > Chordata > Chondrichthyes > Chimaeriformes > Chimaeridae > Hydrolagus > Hydrolagus colliei. The sequence continues at coordinate 20,047,419 of CM068742.1, read as the reverse complement.
TTCTGGAAAGTGGTCCAAAGATTTGGGAATTGATTATAACTGAACCAAACCATCGTAGGTTTACAAAGATCATAAAGACTGTACAGTATGGAAACTGTCGCAACTAGCCCATACCAATGTTTATACTCCCACAAGAATGTACACCTATTTCTTACTCTCTCTCATACCCTTCTTCTCCTCTCTGCGGAGGCCTAGCTTTTGCAATATTAGAATTTGCATTTTATTAGTTTACAATCAATTATCCCTGTTACAGTTAGGGCTTTGGAGTCTGGAAATAGGGAGAATAAGCCCCTTTTGTGCTGTGGATCTGTTCTGTCTCTCCATCAAACAGGAACTTTGGCAATCAAGTACCTGCCGTCAGATTGGTGACTTTCAGGGGTCAAGGCAACGAGCAATAGAGATGGGAGAGGTGGGAAGATTATCATGGGCATGATCAGATGGATAGATATTGATGCAAGTTGTGTTATTATTGAGGATATTTATGTCACCTGGGAGATAGGGCATAGTTGCAGTTGTTAGGATATTAGGGCAGGTTACCAAGCAGTCTGGAACAATACTAACTTAAAAAGCTTTACAAAAAGCTCTACAAACGATAACAATGGGTAACTATAAATCAAAACAAATTCTCACTAGCGGTAGGCAAGTTGATGCGGCACATTCATTTTCCAAGAATAGTTACGTGTATTTATTTAAAAGGCTATATTGTCTTTAAAATCTTTGCCTCCCTCAAATATTCCCAAATGCTAAAAAAAAAAGACATTCCAGCATATGATTTCTTAGAAAGTAGTGAGCCGAAAGGTGCAGATAGTACATGGAGTGTTGCGAGAAAGTGACCCATTATTTTGAATTTAAACTTGTTTTGAAGTCATTGAATTAAAGCATACAGATCCTTCATGCCTGCCCTGATTTTATTACAACATCAACCAAGGCATGTTTTTCACTCTTAAGAAAATTCCATGCTGTAAATCTAGGCGAGACATATTCTATTTGCATTTTGTTTTACCTTGAGTATCTATTGATTCCCCATCTTCATGTGGTGGAAGTGAACGGTTCGTTGGTTCGAATAAAACAAAGTCAGCTCTGGTTCCACCAAACCTCACAAAGCCAGGGGATAATCCTCTTGCTAATGTCAGCAATTTCTGAGATCTAGAGTTATAGAAAAAGTCTACATTGTAAAATAATACATTCATCATATGTGTGTTTGTCCCCAAACCATGTACAGTATAAGTCTGCCTTATGTGAATTTATTTCAAATGAATGATTCCACCAAAGTGGCCTTAATGTTAAAAATAAGGGAATTGACAATGGTATGTCTTAAATTCTTTGTGATGTTCCATTATTCACAGGACATTTAAATCACAAACGTAAAACAACACAAAAATATTGTTCCCAGGGCTGGGAACTCTGCTTAAAATTCACTGCCTACAAAATACAAAACAGTATATCATGCAAAGTGCATCATGATGCCCTCCTGATATGAAAGGCACTATACCAAATGTGAGGATTATTATTAATAGTAAAATGATGACCAGCAATTATAAAGTAGTCAAATGTATAAACAAACATTATTACTTAAAAACCAAAACAGAAATTGTTGGGAACACTCAGCAGGCCAGGCAGCATCTATGGAGAAAGAAAAAGTGAGGTCCACGACCCTTTTCAGGTCCACGACCCTTTGTCAGAACTGGGGCATGTTGGGAGGGAGAGGCTTTTAAGGATTAACAGAGAGGGAGAAGCAGGGCAAGGAAGACAAAGGAGAAAATGGGGTAGAGGGCAGGAGATGATGGGTTAAAGAGGTGTTGATGTTGTGAAACAAAAGGGGGATTGCAACAAAAACTGGAGAGAAGTGGTGCTAATAACGTTGAACAAAGCGGGGTTGAAATTGAAAAAGAACAGGCAGATCAGATGGTCACAAAAGAGAGAGAAAGTGAGCTGTTATGGCCTGAAATTATTGAAATCAATATTTAGGCCAGAGGGCTGTAAGGTCCTGACCAGATAGATGTCCCTCGAGCTTGCACAGCGATTCAGCGGAACAGCATAGGAGACTGTGGATGGAGAGGTCAGACTGCCAGTAGGAAGGAGAGTTGAAATGGCAAGAAGGTCAGGGTTGTATTTGTGGACAGAACAGAGGTGTTCGGCAAATGGGTCACCCAATCTGCGTTTGGCCTCCCCAATGTAGAAGAGACCACATGATGAGCAGTGAATGCAATATACTACATTGGTGGTAGTACAAGTCGATCACTGTCTCACATAAAAACTGTGCTTTGGGGCCTTCGACAGTAGTCTGGGAAGAGTTGAAAGGGCAGGTATTTTATCTCCTGTGCTGGCATGGGAAGGTGCCTGGGGAAGGAGAGCAACTGTTGGTGTAGGTGGAGGAATGAACCAGGGAGTCACGGAGGGAATAATTCCTTCAAAATGCTGAGAGGGGGAAGGAAATGTATACTTTGTGGTTGGGATATGCAGGAAATGGGGTGGACATGGCCAAGGGCCCTGCCTACCACAGTTGATGGGAACCTTCGGTCGAGAAAAAAGGAGTACATTTGAGATGCTTTGGCATGAAAGATGGCATCATCAGAGCAGATGAAGCGTAGCAACTGGGGAGAAAACGGAATGACGTCTTTACAGGAGGCACTGTGGGAGGAAGTGTAGTCCAAGTAGCTGTGGGAGTTGGTGGGCTTGTAAAATATATCTGTTGATAATCCATGGACCGAGATGCAAATAATGAAGTCGTGGAAGGGAAGGGTCTGAGATGGTCCATGTGAATTTTATGGAGGAGTGGAAGGTGGAAGCACAATTGATGAATTGTGGAGGGGAGGGTGGTGGTGGGTGGAGACTGGTTGGAAATTGTTGCGAGTGGTGGAGGATGTCAGAAGAGTCACGGATATAGGTCAGTAGAGTTTGGACGAGGAGCAAGAATGGAGTCCAGGTTTGAGGAGATCAGTTTGATCGGGGTAGCAACAGGCTGAGACAATAGATCCTAATCAAAAATTAAGCAATAATATTGTTTCCATTTGATATAGCACCTTTTGCATCAGAATTTCAAAGCATTTCACAGGATCAACTGTAAAGTGCAGTGACTGTATTTTGCAGACAAACTTACAGTACCTTTCCCTCTTTTTCATCTGTTTATAACTGTTTAAAGTGGTTGGTACAGGAGAAATTCTGAATGTATGTCGCATAGTTTTTATTAAGTGCATTTGTGTCTGCAGAAAGGAATTTTATGGTGAGATTAACAGTTCTGGAACGCGCCCTTCATGGGTTATGCTGCATAAATGCAAATTGTTGCTTTGTTGTTATAGTGCTCAGGAGGGTCGCACATGCAATAATAATAATCCTTGCATTTGATATAGCGTTTTTCATATCTTATTGACGTCTCAAAGAGGTTAACAGTATATACTGTAAAGTGAATTGAATGTACATTATATATTTGTGGGCGAAATGTGGCAGCCAATTGTGCACAGCAGTGTCCAAAAACAGTTGTGGGTTGAAAATGACCAATGGCAGCACAATGCAGGCACTGGCACAGGGTAGGGTTGCTGAAAGGAACAGACCCAGTCACAACGTCAGGTTATAACACGTTGCAATATTGCTCAGACACATTCCATACAAATGTCGGAGGCTGGTCACATCTGATGTTTACTTAACGAATAAAGCCTCCCAAGTTTTCTATTAATTCCATGAGGACAAACAGGAAAACAAAAGGCAGATTTTCCATGCCTGGATGAGCTTCAATGGATGTATTATATACATTCTGCCTGTGAAATGTGAATCTAAGAGTGATACGTTTCCGCTTTAAGCATTGTTATAATGCTTCGTCCCCAAACATTGGTTCCTCAGTCCTTGTTTTTGGACACTGTTGGGTGAAATTGGCTGTCGTGTTTTGTCCACAAAATCCACTTTACAATCCTGTACATTCTGTGAAGCATTTTGAGCAATCTCGTCGATGTGACAATACATTACAGGTACCCCTCCCCAACCGCGGGGGATACGTTCCTGAAAACCTCCGCGGTTGGTAAAACCGCGGTTGGAAAATACAGGGCCCTCTGGGAAACATGGGGATAGGGGGAGTAAGTTTGGGAGCATTGGCTGCCAGGATCTGCAGCAATCCACGAGGCTGTCTGACTGACTGACTGCTCTACACACAGACACAGAGAGAGAGACAGAGAGAGAGAAATCAACAGAAAAGGTGGTGTGGTGGGTGACACGGAGGGGGGGGGGAATGTGGAGAAGGTAGTTTGGTGGGTGACACCAAGAGAGGGGCGAGATGCAGAGAAGCGACAATAAATTCATGTTATTTACCTTAATCCTAAGAGAGAAGCGACATCTCGCTGGTTGATTGTGACATTGCAACTGGGTCCTAGCGCCAGACGCTAGCGGGAAACGACATCGTGGCTGGTTGATGCAACTGGGTCCTAGCGCCAAACACTAGTGTTAGTGTTAAAACCCGTGGAATAAGCAAGGGTTATGCAATAACCATTGCCGTGGTTAGCAAGGGTTGTCGCAGCGAGCCAACCTTGGATAAGTGAAATTAACGGTAGAAAAAACCATGGTTGGGGGCGGGGTACCTGTATATCAAATGCAAGGATTATTATATTGTCACCTAAAACATACTTTCTAAGGGAGAAACGTTAGGCAATTTTCTTTTTGATACTGTAATAATGCTAATCCTTTCATTTGATTTAATGCCTTAAAAAAAATGGTCATTTGATATACGTAGCATCTTACCACATTGCTTAAACGGCTAATGATTTACTGTAAATAATACTGGCTGTATTTCCTGTATATTCAGGATGATAATAATTACAATAATTTTTGCATTTGGTATCCAGGATGGCTTTGAAGTTACCTTACCAAAGGGCATGTTTCTGTGCTATACAATCTGTGTAAATGTTACTTTATTATTAGAATATAGTTAAAATTCTACACTGCATAGTTACCTTTGGGAAATAAGCAGAATAATGAATAATCTCAGAACATAATGATCTTCAAGACCAGAAATGTTATTATGATCCCACTTGTCAAAAGTATAAAACTAAAATAACAAACCTCTCTCATACCCCCCAATTGATTTTGTTTGCCATATAGCTATCTATCTCCTGTAGCTCAACAACTTTGATTTATATAGCGCCCTCCAGGCTGGACGGCATCTCAGAGCGCTTCACAATAATGGTTTGTCTGTGATCTTCCAAAATTCCCTGGATTCTGAAAATTCCCCGGATTCTGATTCTGATTGGAAGATTGCAAACGTAACTCCACTATTTAAGAAGGGTGGGAGAGAAAAGATGGGGAATTATAGACCAGTTAGTCTGACATCAGTGGTAGGGAAAATTCTTGAATCCTTAATTAAGGATGTCGTTATGGGATACCTGGAAGACCATAACAAGATTAGGCAGAGTCAACATGGCTTTACAAAAGGGAAGTCATGCTTAACTAATCTGTTAGAGTTTTTTGAGGATGTATCTAGCAGGTTGGATAGGGGGGAACAGTAGATGTAGTATATTTAGATTTTAAGAAGGCATTTGACAAAGTGCCACATAAAAGGCTATTCCACAAGGTTAAGGCCCACAGGATTAATGGGAGCATATTATCATGGATTGAAGAATGGCTAACGGGTAAAAAACAGAGAGTAGGGATAAACGGGTCATTCTCAAATGACGTGACTAGTGGAGTGCCACAAGGATCAGTGCTTGGGCCTCAGCTATTTACAACTTACATCAATGATCTAGATGAGGACATTGAATGTAATGTATCTAAATTGATGGATTACACTAAACTATGTGGGAGAGCAAGCTCTAAAGATGATGCAAAAAGATTGCAACGGGATATAGATAGGCTAGGGGAGTGGGCAAGTAGGTGGCAGATGGCATTTAATGTGGGTAAGTGTGAAGTTATTCACCTAGGCAGCAAAAATAGAAAAACAGATTATTTTCTAGTAGGGGGGAGATTAGATAGTGTTAGTGTTCAGAGGGATTTGGGTATCCTTGTATACCAGTCGCAAAAAGTTAGTTTGCAGGTACAGCAAGCAACTAAGAAGACGAATGGCATGTTAGCGTTCATTGCAAAAGGTTTAGAGTACAAGAGTGGGGAAGTCTTGCTGCAACTGTATAGAGCCCTGGTGAGACCACACCTAGAGTATTGTGTGCAGTTTTGGTCTCCTTATTTAAAAAAGGACATACTTGCCTTAGAGGAGGTGCAGCGTAGATTCACTAGGTTAGTTCCTGGGATGATTGGACTGACCTATGAGGATAGGTTGAATAAACTAGGGCTGTATTCTCTAGAGTACAGAAGAATTAGGAAAGATCTTATTGAAACATATAAGATTCTTAAAGGGCTGGATAAAGTAGACAGTGAGGGACTGTTTCCCCTGGTAGGAGAATCTATAATCAGGGATCATAATCTTAAAATTAAGGGTCAGCCTTTTAGAATAGAGTTGAGGAAACATTTCTTCACTCAGAATTTATGGAATTGACTACCCCAGAAGGCTGTAGATGCTCAGTCCTTGAACATTTTCAAGGCTGAGAGTGATAGATTTTTTTTAAAATAGAGGGGATATGGAGATAGGGCAGGTAATTAGAGTTAGGTCAGAAGATCAGCCATGATCTTATCGAATGGTGGGGCAGGCTCGAGGAGCCGAATGGCCTATTCCTGCTCCTAATTCTTATGTTCTTAATAACAGATACCAGGCCCTAGCCAGGGGGAGGGGGAAAAAGGTGACCGAAGACGCGATCAAACAGAAAGGTCTGTAGCCGAGACCTGAAGCTAGGAAGAGAAGGGAAGAGGCGAAGGGAGACAGGAAGGGAGTTCCAAGCTTCGGGGCATAGTGGCTGAAGGCATGCCGCCGATAGTGGAGCGGAGGATTTGGGGGACAAGAAGAAGACCTGAACTAGAGGAGCAAAAGCAATGGGTGCTGTTTTGGGAGAGAGGAGGTGAGAGATGTAGGGGGGGGTGCAGAGGAGTCGTGAGATTTGAAGACAAGAGTGAGGATCTTGAAATCGATCCTCTCTGGGACAGGGAGCCAGTGAAGTCTGGCAAGGACTGGGGTAATCAGGGAGCAAAGTTTGGTGCTGGTGAGAACATGGGCGGCAGAGTTCTGAATGAACTGGATTTTATGGGTTGTGGTGGAGGGGAAACCAGCGAGGAGGGCAATTGCGTAGTCCATCCGAGAGGTGACAAAGGCATGGACCAGAGTTTCAGCGGCTTTATGGGCAAGGTATTGCCAGAAGACGGGCGATCCGTTGGAGGTGGAAAAAAGCGGGGCTGGTGAGGACCAGATGTGGGAGAGGAAGGACAGTTGGGGGTTGAATCTGATGCCAAGTTTGCAAACCGGTTCGGAGAGTTTTAGGGGCAGGTTGAGTAGGTGGGAGTCGTGTGAATGAAGACGATGATGAGAGCCAAAGAGTATCGCTTCTGTCTTGTCAACATTCAGCTGCCGGATGTTTGCGCTCATCCAGCTCCTGATGTCTGACAGGCAGACTGACAGAATATCAGGGGACTGGGGGTCGCAAAGTGAGGTGGAAAAATAGAGTTGGGTGTCATCCGCATACATGTGGAAGTCTACCCCATGTCTGCGAATGACGTTCCTAAGAGGGAGCATACAGATTAGGAAGAGGAGGAGGGCAGGATGGATCCTCGCGGTACCCCACAGATAACCGGGTGAGAGTGGGAGGAAAAGCAGTTTATGGAGATGCATTGTTGGCGGTTTGTGAGGTAGGACTCAAACCAGGCGAGTGCGGTCCCACTGAGGTGAATGAATGACGGAGGATAGGCTGTGGAGGAGGACGGCGTGATCTACTGTGTCGAACGCGGCTGAGAGATCCAGGAGGACAAGGAGGCAGAGGGTGCCCTGGTCACAGATAGAGAGGACATCACTTGTGACCTTCACAAGTTCAGTCTCTGTACTGTGGGCAGGGCAGTTAGGGCTCGGTGGTTAGAGCACTCGCGTTACAAGCGCGAGATCTGGGTTGGAATCCAGGCAGATGAGGGCGAAACCATGGGCAAGTTTCCTTACTCCACACGCCTAACAGTAATCCCTCCAAAAAAAAACCTCCCACAATAATAAAAAATGGTCATTTCAATCGACAACTGTTTGTGGGCACTGCTGTGTGCAATTGGCTGCTGCGTTTCACAAAATATACAATCAGTTCACTTTCCGGTATATTCTGTGAAGCACTTTGAAATGTCGATGTGAAAAGCACTATATCAAATGCAAGGATCATTATTATTATCATAGAATCTTATGGCACAAAAGGAGGCCATTCGGCCCATCGAGTCTGTGTCAGGTCTTTAAAAAGAGCAATTTAATCCCACTCCCCAGCTCTCTCCCCATAACCGCGCAAACCCGTCCTCCCCAAATAAATGTCTACCTCTCTTTTAAAAGTTCGAATCGGCCTCCACCACCTTTTCAGGCAATGCATTACAGATTCGAACAACCCGCTGAGTGAAAAAAATTCTCCTCATCTCCCCTCTGCTTCTTTTTGAAACTATTTTAAATCTGTGACCACGAGTTACTGATACACCCACCAGTGGAAACAATTTTTCCTTGTCTAGTCTGTCAAATCCCCTCATGATCTTAAAAACCTCTATTAGGTCTCCTCGTAACCTTCTCTGCTCCAATGAGAATAAACCTAAAGTTTAAGTGAGTTTAAGTCCCTCATTCCTGGTACCATTCTGGTAAATCTCCTCTGCACCCTTTTCAATGCCTTAACATCTTTCCTAAAGTGTGGTGACCAGAGTTGAACACATTATCTCATACCCTTGTGAATTTACTGACACAATTTATCTCTCCACCTCTCTTTGTAATCTATTCTGAATGTTCACCACTTCCTGTGGCAAGTCAATTGTGAAACAGAACTGGTTGGGTAGGGTGGCCTTTCCTCTCTGAGCTTCAACCCACACTTCCTTATTGTACAGTTTATGATTAATAATTAACTTTATTTCAGTACAACACAAGTTACATTTATGCAGCGAATTTCACTTCGACGATAATCCCTCCAAATCTTTTGCCATAAGGTTTATTCCCCTTCCCCGTTCTCACGCTGAATGATCGTAGTCGCTTATATGAGCCCAACTCCTTAAGCCATCGTCTAGCTCAGTGGCGCCCAACAAAATAAATGTCTCTTGGTTGAATATGTGATGTGCTGTGTAAATCCATGCTATTTTGTTATTTCTACAGTTATTTTGAAAGTTTTCAGCATGTGTCAGACACTCAGCTGATCCAAAACAAATAAATAAATGATTACAATTGAATCGGTCGTTCATTCCCTGACCATTTCTGGGCCATTGCTGTGTTCAATTGGCTGCTGCGATATGCACAGTAATATGCCGTGAAGCGCTTCGAGAACACGACAATCAACGACATGATCAGGAGCTATTTTGAATGCAAGGATTTTTATTCTTATTTTGTTGGCTAAATGTTCTCCATATTTGAGCAGCCCTGTGCAAAACTTTTGCCACAGGGTTTACCCACTTCCCCACTCTCACATTGAATGAAAGTAGTCGTTCATGAGCCCAACGCCCTCGACCATCATCTAGCTCAGTGGCAGCCAACAAAATAAATGCCTCTTACTTTGTGTGTCTGTAGCTCCCTTCCTTCTTCTAGATCTAAATGAAACAGCTGCACTAGAAGTCAGTTTGCTGTACTTTTTTTGGGGGGGTTTACCCTGGTATCCGACACAAATGCTTTCACTTTGAACGCATCACGTGAATTGTTTTTTGGTCAGCCAGTGTTTCCGACGTGTGCGGAAACCCGTGACCGTGCTTAAGAGTATCCCAACCGCGTATCCCACCATCAATCGATTAAAACTTACATTTAATATATAGCGCCTTTCATGTTGAGAGGACGTCCCATCCCGAGGTGTTGTACAGTCAGGCAGGGACAAGAGCAGTGGGGGGGGGGGGGGGGGCGCAGGATGAAGGAGAATTCACTGTATATTTGTGGGCGAAACGCGGCAGCCAAATTGCGCACAGAAACAAATGGACATCGCAGGAGGTAGACTGTTGGAGTGTAATGTCCACTCTCTCCCTGGAGGGACACATCCCATTTACCTGACTCCCGAATGTATTAGGCGGCAGGTTGGCGAGAGCCAAGGCTTTGGGGGGAGGGGGGGGGGGTGACTGCTGGGAGTATAACCAGCTGACCCCACACAGTTTGCTGTTGATCTCGCTGCCCGGCGAGCTGTCCCACTGCTACTCCAGCTGGGAACCAGTACCTATAATAACCATAATCCTGGCGTTTGATAAGAGCAGCCGGTCAGTTATTGAGACGTCTCAAAGCGCTTCGCAGAATATACTGAGTAAAGTGGACTATACACACACACGGTGTACAATACAGTATGGCAGCCCCCCCCCCCCCCCCCCCCCCCTCTCTCTCTCCTGCCCTGTCTGACTTACCTGAGTAAGTCCAGGCTTCCTGTGCGGAGTAAGGCAGCGTCCAGAGCCACCGAGAGGAAGGAAGGGCTGACGGTGGCCAGGGGGCGAGTCATGTCCGCCTGGAGCCGCACAGTGACGGGCTGTTGCCCTGATCCCGGGGCGGCACCGGAGCCGGAGCCGGAGCGCGGCAGGAGCGGCAGCAGCAGCAGCGGCAACAGCAGCGGAGACCTGCGGCCGCTCATAACTAACACCGCCAGTTACTAGTCAACAAGACTCTCCTCTCCAACTTGCCCGTGTCTGTCTCTCTCTGTGTGTGTGTCTGTCTGTCTGTCTCTGTGTGTGTGTGTGTCTGTGTCTCTCTGTGTGTGTCTGTCTGTGTGTGTCTCTGTGTGTGTGTGTGTCTGTGTCTCTCTGTGTGTGTCTGTGTGTGTCTCTCTGTGTGTGTGTGTGTCTGTGTCTCTCTGTGTCTGTCTGTCTGTGTGTGTCTCTCTGTGTGTGTCTGTCTGTGTGTCTCTCTGTGTGTGTCTGTGTCTGTGTCTCTCTGTGTCTGTCTGTCTGTGTGTGTCTCTCTGTGTGTGTCTGTCTGTGTGTGTCTCTGTGTGTGTCTGTGTCTGTGTCTCTCTGTGTCTGTCTGTCTGTGTGTGTCTCTCTGTGTGTGTCTGTCTGTGTGTGTCTCTGTGTGTGTCTGTGTCTCTCTGTGTCTGTCTGTCTGTGTGTGTCTCTCTGTGTGTGTCTGTCTGTGTGTGTCTCTGTGTGTGTCTGTGTCTGTGTCTCTCTGTGTCTGTCTGTCTGTGTGTGTCTCTCTGTGTGTGTGTGTCTGTGTCTCACTGTGTGTCTGTGTGTGTGTCTGTCTGTGTGTGTCTCTGTGTGTGTGTGTCTGTCTGTGTGTGTCTCACTGTGTGTCTGTGTGTGTGTCTGTCTGTGTGTGTGTCTCTCTGTGTGTGTGTCTCTCTCTGTGTGTGTGTGTGTGTGTGTGTCTCTGTGTGTGTCTCTCTCTGTGTGTGTGTGTTGGCACCAACCGCTTGGCAGCCTCCGTGTGGTCTCAGTCACTTCACACACAAGTGACGGACTGACTGCCCGGCAGCTCTGTCCCCCCCCCTCTCTCTGCTCCCTCACCCACCGCGCTTGTCCCTGTGTGTTGTTTCCGTGTTTAGGCGGCGGGCGGGCGGGCGGCAAGCTCCCTGTCACTCTCTCTCACTGTGTGTGTGTGTCTGTCTGTGTGTGTGTGTGTGTCTCTCTCACTGTGTGTGTGTGTCTGTGTGTCTCTCTCTCACTGTGTGTGTGTCTGTCTGTGTGTGTGTCTCTCTCACTGTGTGTGTGTGTCTGTGTGTGTCTCTCTCACTGTGTGTGTGTGTGTCTGTCTGTGTCTCTCTCACTGTGTGTGTGTCTGTCTGTGTGTCTCTCTCTCACTGTGTGTGTGTCTGTCTGTGTGTGTGTCTCTCTCACTGTGTGTGTGTGTCTGTGTGTGTCTCTCTCACTGTGTGTGTCTGTCTGTCTGTGTGTGTCTCTCTCACTGTGTGTGTGTGTCTGTGTGTGTCTCTCTCACTGTGTGTGTGTGTGTGTCTGTGTGTGTCTGTGTGTGTCTCTCTCACTGTGTGTGTGTGTCTGTCTGTGTGTGTCTGTGTGTGTCTCTCTCACTGTGTGTGTGTGTCTGTGTGTGTCTCTCTCACTGTGTGTGTGTGTGTCTGTCTGTGTCTCTCTCACTGTGTGTGTGTCTGTCTGTGTGTGTGTCTCTCTCACTGTGTGTGTGTGTCTGTGTGTGTCTCTCTCACTGTGTGTGTCTGTCTGTCTGTGTGTGTCTCTCTCACTGTGTGTGTCTGTCTGTCTGTGTGTGTCTCTCTCACTGTGTGTGTGTGTCTGTGTGTGTCTCTCTCACTGTGTGTGTGTGTGTGTCTGTGTGTGTCTGTGTGTGTCTCTCTCACTGTGTGTGTGTGTCTGTCTGTGTGTGTCTGTGTGTGTCTCTCTCACTGTGTGTGTGTGTCTGTGTGTGTCTCTCTCACTGTGTGTGTGTGTGTCTGTCTGTGTCTCTCTCACTGTGTGTGTGTCTGTCTGTGTGTCTCTCTCTCACTGTGTGTGTGTCTGTCTGTGTGTGTGTCTCTCTCACTGTGTGTGTGTGTCTGTGTGTGTCTCTCTCACTGTGTGTGTCTGTCTGTCTGTGTGTGTCTCTCTCACTGTGTGTGTGTGTCTGTGTGTGTCTCTCTCACTGTGTGTGTGTCTGTGTGTCTCTCTCTCACTGTGTGTGTGTGTGTGTGTCTCTCTCACTGTGTGTGTCTCTGTCTGTGTGTCTCTCTCTGTGTGTGTGTGTGTCTGTCTGTGTGTCTCTCTCTCTGTGTGTGTGTGTGTGTCTGTCTGTGTGTCTCTCTCTCACTGTGTGTGTGTGTGTGTGTCTGTGTGTGTCTCTCTCACTGTGTGTGTGTGTGTCTGTGTGTGTCTCTCTCACTGTGTGTGTGTGTGTCTGTGTGTCTCTCTCTCACTGTGTGTGTGTGTGTCTGTGTGTATCTCTCTCACTGTGTGTGTGTGTCTGTGTGTGTCTCTCTCACTGTGTGTGTGTGTCTGTGTGTGTCTCTCTCACTGTGTGTGTGTCTGTGTGTGTCTCTCTCACTGTGTGTGTGTGTCTGTGTGTGTCTCTCTCACTGTGTGTGTGTGTCTGTGTGTCTCTCTCAGTGTGTGTGTGTCTGTGTGTCTCTCTCACTGTGTGTGTGTGTCTGTCTCTCTCACTGTGTGTGTGTGTCTGTGTGTCTCTCTCACTGTGTGTGTGTGTGTCTGTCTGTGTGTGTCTCTCTCACTGTGTGTGTGTGTGTCTGTCTGTGTCTCTCTCACTGTCTGTGTGTCTCTCACTGTGTGTGTCTGTCTGTGTGTGTCTGTCTGTGTGTGTGTCTGTGTGTGCCTCTCTCACTGTGTGTGTGTCCTCCCTCCCTCCCCTCCCCAGGTGATGCTAAACACGGGGCAAACAGGCACTAGCAATCACAGCCACTCCACTCCGGCTCCTTCCCCTTGTCCTTCACGGCGGCTTCTCAGGTAAAGCTGTGTGTGTGTGTGTGTGTCATCCGAGCAATGTGGCCAACACTATAATATCAGAGCGAGGAAAACTGTTTGAGCAATGTGGCCAAAAGTCTCAGAGCAATGTGTCAAAACACTGACTGACTAGAGGAAGATGGGGGGGGGGGTTGGGGGGGTGGGAGGCTTGAGGTGCTCCAGACCGAAATTTTGCGTTTTTCCAGTTTGTTTTGTTTAAAATGATACAAGGAATAAATCTACACAACTCGTTTCAAAGAGACCTCTGTGTGGATGACAATGTGTGAAAATGGGAGTGGAAGCTCTTTCCAGCTCCCGGTGAGAATTAGAAACAAATTCATTTAAGAACCAATGGAAAATTGGGTATTTTTGAGGTCTCTTTGAAACGAGTTGTTTAGATTTATTTCTTGTATCATTTTAAACAAAACAAACTGGAAAAACGCAAGATTTCGGTCTGGAGCACCTTGGAGTACCTCAAGCTACCCCCCCCCCACCCCCCACCCCAAAGTCTCAGGTGCCCAGAGCGAGAACCTTGCCTCCCTGTGGCGCCCCGACCCTTTGTAAAGTGGAAGCAGTTTCAGTCAATATTTATCCCTCGGGCCCCACCAAATATACCCAGTCAATTCACTTTACAGTACATTCTGTGACCGCGCTTTGAGACGAAAGAACAACAAAACGAATTGGATTTACAAAGCGCCCCCTCCCTCCATCCCTCACTCCACACCGGGCGGCGTCTCAGAGCGCCCGCTTCACAATAATGGATCCCAGGGCCGACCTGGGGGGGAGGGGGGGGGGGGGGGGGGAAAGGTGACCGAAAGCGCAATCGAAAAGAAAGGTCTTCAGCCGTGACCTGAAAAAACGTCCCAGAAGACGTCAAAAGCGCCGTATCAAATGCAAGGATTATTATTATTATTATTACATTCACAGCTGAAGTAACTGATAAACATTTAACTCTGAACCCACAAGATAAAGATTGCGCTTTGAAAGCATCAGGTGAGTTTTGTGTGGTCAGTCGGTCTGTACCTGACAGATGTGGAAAGACCTCACCCATTGCTTAAGAGCATCCAAACTATACTGAGAATTCCATCCCACCTACACACAGAAATCCCAGAGACAGTGTATTGGGATGGAAAGCGCACTCTCTCCCGCTTACCTAATTCTGGAAAGTATTAGGGCACGGTTGGCAAGAGCCAAGGCTTGGGGATCCCAGAGTGTGTGTTGGGGTAACCGTTGTAATTTAACCAGTTAAAACCACATAGCTTAGCCATTGATATTGCTGTCCCAAAGGCTTTCCCGCTGTTTGTCCCGCGAGGACAACTCTAGCCATTTGGGCTTTGACTTGCAGGGTTAACATGAGCCGAGTGGGATGATTCCTTGTTCCCAGTGTCAGGTCCAGCTGGTGAGCCAGCAGAGCTGTTTACAGCAGCACATTTACATAAAAGCTAATGTTTAGAAAGTGAAACATTACTGGTCATTCACCACTCTGTTCTGTTTTCTAATGAGCTTCCTGGAAAGTTCTGCTATCTGTATGTTTGTTGCTGTTGTATGTATATCAACAGTTGCTCTTTGCTTTCTGGAATTAGGTGATTAGGGTGCATCTCTCCAAGCAGAAAGTGCACGTTCCATTCTAAACAGAGGGAAATTTCTATGTGCAGTTGTCATATTAATAATACTCCTTGCATTTGATATAGCGACTTATGTTTTCGAGACATCTCAAAGCGCTTCACAGAACATATTGTAAAGTGAATTGACTGTATATTTTGTGGGCGAAACGCACAGTAGTGTCCTACACACAGTCGTGGATTGAGTGACCAAATTATTATTCTTTTCTAAAGGGATTATTACCACTGGAAAAGCAATTCGCTAATCGGCTAATAACCGGGTTCCAGCTTACTGCTAGGTAAAGAGGTATGTGGAGTAAAGAATGTTGCCCAACATTTCGCCCTGCTTGGGAATATGTCATTCCCAATATGGGAAACTCTCAGTCTGGTTTCATCCAGCCTCGACTATGCTAACTCCCTACTGTCGGCTTCCCCAAATCCTCCCTCCACAGGCTGCAGATCATCCAGAACATCACCCACAACCTCGCCCGACTCCACTGACTACCCAACACACGAGGTTGCAGTTCAAGATCCTGGGCCTCACTTTCAAAGCCCTCCATGGCCTTGCTTCCTCCTAATAAGAAAATTCTTGCGTTTGATATAGCGCTTTTCACAGCTTCTAGACGTCTCAAAGAGCTTCACAAAATATGTTGTGAAGTGAATTGAGGTATATTTGTGGGCGAACGCCAAAGGTGCACAGCAGTGTCCCACAAAGTCATGGATTGAAAATGATCAATTTATTATTTTTTGGAGGCATTATCATTAGCCGTGTGGAGTAAGGAAACTTGCCCAAAGTTTTGCCCTGCGTGGGATTGAACCCAGGTCTCTCACTTACAAGGTGAGTGCTCTAATCACTTGGCTACAGGACTCCACTGAGCTACAGAACTCCCTATCACTGCAATATCCTAACCCCCTACCAATCTGCCCGCTCCTTCCACTCCAGCCTGCGCCACGTTCCTGCCTCACCCACACCACCATTAGTTGGTGAGCCTTCAGCCCCACTGTCCCCACCCTGTGGAACTCCATCCTGCAGTCCCTCCGCCTCAACCCTGGTCTTGCCTCCTTCAAGACCAGCCTCAAGACCTTCCTCTTCGACCGTGCTTTCAGCCACCCTTCCTTCACCCCCACTGCCCTCCACCCTCCCTGACCCCCAGCTCAGGTCTAAAAAATGGGGACGTCCTCCCAATGTGAAAGACACTGTTTCAATATAATTCTGTTGTTGTTGTTCTTTGTTGTTGTTTGGATACTCTGAAGTATGGCTTGTTGAATCAATATCCGACTATCACACAGATGCTTGTTGATCGTTGTGGCAATTATTCATGCAGTGAGCAATATTCTTTCATGACTATTTTGTTCCTGTACCACTGGAGTAAAAGAAAGGAAAATGCACTTAGTGTAATTGACAGCCACAGCAAAAAGGAAGTAATTGGAGTTTTTAAGTCAGTGCTCGCAGTAAATGTGGTAGACATTGAGAATACTGCATTTCCAAAGCTCCCTCCAAAAGGCTTATTACGGGATCTAGGATGACACTGCAGACAACAGAAAACATTGAGTAATTAAACATGGAAATTCTATTAACTCTGCTATACTCATCTTGGAGGCTGCAAACAAGACTGTTTGCTCCAGGTCTCTACTTCCTCTTTCAGCAGAGGTGCAACTTCTGTGTACCACATGACAATCTTTCATTTTCCCATTGGCTGCAAATCTGATCAGTCGCAGGTGTTTAGAACCAGTGAAAATAACATTTAATTTTTCTTTGGTTAGTCAGGGGTCTGATACAAGGCGAAAAAACCCGTCACCATGCTTACGTGTACTGAGCCATGGGAGAGAGGGGGTGGTATAGTGGAGGGTCCAGGGTTACATTCTTGGCAACCGAATGTCGGAATTGAGCCAGCCCTCTGGCTCAGGGACTGCTGGTCTCAGTCTCTCAGCCATGTGTACACAGGACTCCAAGACACTGCTGATGACAGGCTAACCAGCCTTGCTCATTGGCAGGAGTTGGAGATTCAGACCAATCACTGGGAACAGGAATTCTTCCCATTTAGCCCCCATTAGCTGCAGCCAAAGCCCTAACAGATAGCATAATAATAATAATCCTTGCATTTGATATAGCGCTTTTCACGTCTAATGGTCCTAACTGGACAAGCAACATGAAGATGGCCAGACAGTACCATCAATGGCAAGATATTCAGTTTTAGCTGGTTAAACTCCAGCGTACCACAACACATACTGTGAGGTCTCCAAGCATTGGCTCTTCCCAATCCGCTCCTAAAATTTTCTGCATTTACTTAAGTTGGGAGCATTGCTCCAAGGAAAGTGTGTGCATTCTATTCCAGACATGGAAATTTCCATGTCTAGGTAGTTCACATATATGGAACTTTTAATCTGCTTTGAATTAAGCATGGTTCTGGCTATCCAATTTTATTGGCTGAACAAAAAATAGATCCAAATCAGGATTAGAATTCCACGAGTCTGCTTTGGGGGTAATGGTGGAATTTAACTAGTTAACACCACATAATTTGCAAATCAGGACATTTTTTGGCAAGCTTCCCTACTCATTAGGGATTTGGCTTGCACAGATGCAAGCATGAATTTTTGTCCCTCAGCTCACTGTAACCTAGCAAGCCCACTCAGTTCCAAACATCTTATCCTGCTTGGCTTCCCATCCCATTTCTTGAGAAGATAATGATTCCAATAAAGGTTGCTCCATACCTTTCCAAAACAGATGGTGAAAGAAGGAAATTGACAGCGGTTAAATTTAGTTGGTATAGAAACGTCACAATTAACAGAAAATAGTAAGACATAAATTAAACTAAAGGGTGTCAATAAATAAGAAAAATGTGACAGGCGCATCTTATTTTTATTTAAAATAGTTTTTCTTACATTGAGTAGGTTGATTAATATTTTAGCATTCCTGATGTTTGTACAGTCTTCCTATGCATTTTATCAGGGTCAGAGTGAATGAGAGAAAAAAGTAAAAATGGTACCATGGGAGTCTATATACTTATTGACAGTAAAAAGGTAAATTCTTTCAGAGATCGACCATTGAAGCCAGACTTTTCAGAATAGTTATTGACGGTAAGATAAGGAAACTATGGAACTCTATATTTAATCCCAGTGTGGAAACCATGTTAAACATCGGCAACCATGTTAGCTGTTTCTTAGTCTCCCTTAGAAATTCCAGAGGTCAATAGGGGTATCAGCAAACGTCAGTTGTATGACATAGTCCAGACCAAGAAGGGAGAAAGGCTTGTGTTTGAGTAAATTAGACATTCCCTGCTTGTTATTCTTTAGGTGATCAATTGCTTCCTGATCATTAAAGACGATTTACTTCTTTCTTTGAAAATGGTAATCTATCAATTAGCAACTTGTGGTTGTCTAGTTTTGTTTTAATAGATGCTGCCCTTTTTGCACCCCATGGCTAGTGTAGAGTTCAACTCTCTTCCCACATTCACTTATATTGATTAGGTGGATTGCTGTAATTGGTTAACGGAGCTTATACTACTGTCATGCGGTGTGCAAACGAATAAGATATAAACCGTTGTATTTCTGTTAGTTCTTTAGAAGTACCAACTCGGGTATCTGACCTGTGAGGGTATTTCTCCTTTCGGCCGTTAGTATATATTAAATGACTGTTTGTGTTTTACATGAATAACCTGATCTCTTTGTGAGTTATTCCACGACACCAGCACTAAATTTGATGGGAAGACAAAGCATATTGAGAACCATATAATGTATAATTTATATGCTATTACTTATGAAACAATCTTTTCATATGAAAATACAAAATGAATAAATGTAAAACAATGACTAAAACCCCTGAAATACAAAACAGGATTTCAAGGATATACAGTGTAAAACTTTGCAAAGGCTGATGAATGCAAAGTAAGTTTTTTTGGGAGGCAGTATCCCAAATGTGTGTCAATTAGACTTATAGTGTTTAGTAATAATAATAATCCTTGCACAGGAGGCCCTCACCTGTAGCCAGTCCTTCAGTGTATAAGCTACCTTCAAAGAGATTGGAATGCGTTTCCACATACCGTAAATACCCGCGTATAAGGCGCACTTTTTTTCACGTCGGAAGATCTCGAAAGTTGGGGGTGCGCCCTATACACAGGTACAAGAAATTTTGAGCCTCGGAAATACAGTAAACAGGAGGGGCGGCCGGCGCGCTGTCAGCCGGGGGTTGGTCAGTGTGTCCGGCGGGGGTTGGGGGGAACGGGTGATGGGGATTCGGCCTCGGCCGCCCGGGCAGCGACAGCAGCAGCGGTCTTCAGTGCTGTGCCTGCTGCCTGCCTTCTGCCTAACCCAGTCTGCCTCCCTCCCTCCCTCCCTCTCTCTCTCTCCCTCACTGCCTGCCTGCTTCCCTCCCTCCCTGCCTGTCTGCCTGCCTCTCTCCCTCTCTCTCTCTCACCCTCCCTGGCTGCCTGCCTCTCTCTCTCTGTCATCCTCCCTGGCTGCCTGCCTGCCTGCCTGCCTCTCTCCCTCTCTCTCCCACCCTCCCTGTCTGCCTGCCTCTCTCCCTCTCTCTCTCTCCCATCCTCCCTGGCTGCCTGCCTGCCTGCCTCTCTCTCCCACCCTCCCTGGCTGTCTGCCTGCCTCTCTCTCTCCCACCCTCCCTGCCTGCCTGCTTCTCTCCCTCTCTTTCTCCCTGGCTGCCTGCCTGCCTCTTTCCCTCTCTCTCTCCCACCCTCCATGGCTGCCTGCCTGCCTCTCTCTCTCCCTCCCTGGCTGTCTGCCTGCCTGCCTCCCTCTCTCTCTCTCTCTCTCTCCCTGCCTCCCTCCCTCACTGCCTACCTCCCTTCCTGCCCTGCCTGCCTGCCTCCCTCTCTGTCTCCCTCCCTACCTGTCTCTCCTGCCTCCCTCCCTTCTGCCAGCATTTTCATCGAAAATGCTTCCGTTTTTTTTCACCAAGAAAAGGTCAAAAGTGGGGGGTGCGCCTTATACGCGAGTGCGCCTTATACGTATTTACGGTATATGTATATGAACAAAATCTAGGTCGTATGAATCAGCACAAAATCAAGCTTGTGGCCCAACCTTAAGTTTGCCATCACAAACCAGTCACCTGGAAGCTGTTCAAAGAATCCCATCTACGCACAATGTGCCTTTGATGTCTCCTTACTCCATTCAAAGATGGAATTAAATGTATAAGTGGTCAGATTTAACTTTTCTTTAGGCATCTTAAAACTATTGCTTGGAAAAATATAATAATTGGATCCCCGAGGTATTTGAGATGTGGCCACCACTCCCACACTATTACAGAACAAGTTGCATGATGTGTTTTATATCTATAAGACTTCTACCATTTGAAGAAGTCAAAATCTTCCAGACGAAAATTTACTGAGCCTAAAAATGACTGAACCTAACTGATCCATCATCTTCTTGGATTTTGTTTTGTTTGCTCCAGGTGTTATTCCCCAACTGCCTTTCCAAAAATAAATCTATTCTTAGTATGTTTGAATAAAGCTTGTATCAGCTCATATTTCCTTAAGAGACTGGAAGCATATCATGGTTTATAATAATAATAATCCTTGCATTTGATATAGCGCTTTCCACATCTTATCAACGTCCCAAAGCGCTTCACAGAATATACTGTAAAGTGAATTGACTGTACATATTTGTGGGCGAATTGCGGCAGCCAATTGCGCACAGCAGTGCCCCACACAGTCGTGGATTGAAATGACCAATTTTATTATTGTGTTTTTTTTGGAGGGATTATTATGAGGCGTGTGGAATAAGGAAACTTGCCCAAGGTTTCGCCCTGACCTGCACTGGATTCTAACACATGTCCCCCCAGCTTCGTCTCCCCAGCTTGCAAGACAAGTGCTCTAACCACTGAGCCACAGGAGCTTATAGTCTAATATCTATAGAGGGAATGATGTTGGTTCTGAGAAATGTTACCAAAGAAGTGATAGTGAGGTGCACAAAGAGTGCCACAAACTCCATTCTCGTTTGGTACTAACAACTTATACCATAAACATATTTCAATCTTACCTGCAGAAAAATTAGCTGTGCAACTAAAAGGTCCACCATCAAACATAAATAATTCAGAACAAAACTACAAAATACTGCAGATGCTGGAAATCTGAAACAAAAACAGAAATTGCTGGGAACACTCAGCAAGTCAGGCAGATATATTCTACAGCAGATATATTTTAGATATATTTTACAAGCTCACCAACTCCCACAGTTATCTAGACTGCACCTCCTATCACCCCGCCTCCTGTAAAGATGCCATTCCCTTTTCCTTCACCTCTGCTGCATTTATTCTGACACTGCTATCTTTCATGCTAGAGCACATCAAATGCCCTCCTTTTTCTTCGACTGAGGGTTCCCATCCACTGTGGTAGGCAGGGCCCATTTCTGACCCATTTCCCACACCTCTGCCCTCACCCCTCCCCCTCTTCCCAGAACTTTGGTAGGGTCCCCCTCGTCATCACCTTCCACCCCACCAGTCTCAACAACAACAAAATTACATTTGTATAGCGCCTTTCACATCAGGAGGACGTTCCAAGGCGCTGGACAGGTTACTGCTTCAGACCCGAGTTGAGGACAGGGTGGTGGTGGGGGGGGAGGGGGGGGGGGAGGAGTCGCTGATGGGACCATCGAAGAGGAGAGTCTTGAGGCGAGACTTGAAGGAGGCCAGGGAGGGTGCAAGGTGGAGGCATTTCAGGATAGAGTTCCAGAGATTGGGGGCAGAGTGACTGAAAGCTCGCCTGTCAGTGGTTGGGTGGGTCAAGGGACATGGAGCAGGCCAGAGTTTGCTGAGTGGAGGGGTTGGGCAAGTTGGTAAGGGGATAGGAAGTCACAGATGTAGGATGGGGTGAGGTTGTGGAGGGCTTTATATGTGAGGACCAAAATCTTGAATTGGATCCTCTGGGTGATATGGAGCCAATGGAGTCAGGCAAGGATGGGCGAAATGGGGTCACGCAATATCCAACATATTATTCTCCACCATTTCTGGCACCTCCAGGGTGACCCCACCACAAAGCATATATTTCCCTCCACTCCCCTCTCAGTATTCTGAAGGGACAGTTCCATCCGTGACTCCCTGGTTCATTCCTCCATCAGCACTAACAGTTGCTCTCCTTCCCCCAGTGCCTTCCCATGCCAGCACAGGAGATGAATTACCTGCCCTTTCACCTCTTCCCAGACCACTGTCCAAGGAACCAATCACACTTTTTATGTGAGACAGCAATTTACATGCACTACCACCAATGTAGTATATTGCATTCACTGCTCATGATGTGGTCTCCTCTACATTGGGGAGACCAAACGCAGATTGGGTGACCCATTTGCCGAACACCTCTGTTCTGTCTACAAATACAATCATTCTTGCCATTTCAACTCTCCTTCCCACTGGCAGTCTGACCTCTCCATCTATGGTCTACTACGCTGTTCCAATGAACCGCAGCGGAAACTCCAGGAACAGCACCGTATCTATTTGCTGGGGACCTTACAGCCCTTTAGCCTCAACATTGATTTCAATAATTTCAGGCTGTAACAGCTCACCTATCCCCTCCCCCATTCTGTGACCATCTGATCTGCCTGTTACTTTTCAATTTCACCCCTCTTTGTTTTACATTATTAACACCTCTTCTTGCCAGTTTTGTTTGAATCCCGTTTGTGTTTTATACAATCAACACCTCTTTCAGGGTTGTGGACCTATAATCGTAGGCTCACTTTCTTTTCATCATAAATAATTTAGCCTCTGTAAAATAAATGAACCAACAACTTGCTTTTATATTGTGCTCCTCACACAGAGTGCATTTGTCAATAGTCGCTGATTTCTCCCACCTCCATCAGGAGATAAATAAACTTTGCTATCTCGCTAGACCGCTTTCAATCTTCTGCATAGCAGGCAGTCTAACAATACAGATGATTAATTAAAATTTGCGGTAAACTAAATTACTAGTAAACTTTCTCATATTATCAAAGTTGTTACACTGAATGGCAAGCATAATAAATTGCTCTGTGTGTTTAATATTTTCTGGGGAAGATTGTAGATTTAAGTCCCAGTTTAGTACTTCAATGCATAGGCTGGCAATTTGATCAAGTCTTGACGGTGCTGCACTGTAGCATCCTTTCACGTACGATGTTCAACCAAGGTCTTGTTTGTCTGTTTAATTGGGCGTTCCCCAGCTCAGTGTCACACTCTACCATTGTTCAGTACTCCAAGACACTTTCGGAATGTGAAGGCAAGTTGTTATAGATGTTCAAGAACAACAAAATTACATTTATTGAGTACCCTTCACGTCGGGAGGACTTCCCAAGGTGCTGAACAGTCAGGTCAGGACCCGAGCAGGGAGAGGGGCAGGGTAGTGGGGAGAGGCGGGAGAGAGTTAGGAGGGGGGAGAGAGAGATTGGGGAGCTGGAGAAAGCATGATCGAAGAGGAGGGTCTTGAGACCGGTCTTGAGGGAGGCGAGGGAGGGAGCAAGGTGAATGGACTGTGGAATGAAGTTCCAGAGTGTGGTGGCAGAGAGGTTGAAAGACCGTCCACCGATGGTTGGGGGGGTTGGGCAGGGGACATGGAGCAGACTGGAGCCCGCTGAATGGAGTGGGCGGAGAGGTTCGTAGAGGGACAGCAGGTCAGAGATAGGGAGAGGTAAGGCCGTGAATGGCCTTGAAAGTGAGGACAAGAATCTTGAATTCGATCCTCTGGGGGATGGGGAGCCAATGGAGCCAGGCGAGGGTGGGAGTGATGTGATTGCGGAGCTTGGTGTGGGCGAGGACACGAGCTGCAGAATTCTGGATGATTTGCAGCTTGTGAAGGGAAGAGCCAGGAAGGTCGATGAGGAGGGAGTTTCCATAGTCGAGCCTTGATATGATGAATGCATGGACTAGGGTTTCGGCAGCCTGAGGGGTGAGAAAAGTGGCAGAGTCTGGTGATGTTGCGAAGGTGGTGGATGGTAGTACTGGTCATGTTGTCGATGTGGGGGAGCAAGGACAGTTCAGGGTCGAACAAGACACCCAGATTCCTGACGGGCTTAGAGAGGTGGAGAGTGCAGCCTTGGATGCTGATGGTGTCAGCGCCTGAGGTGCGGTGGCTCTGAGGTGAGCCAATCAGGAGGGCCTCAGTCTTCCGGACATTCAACTGGAGAAAGTTGCCTCTCATCCAGGACTCAATGTCAGACAGGCAGGCTGTCAGGACGCTGGTAGTCTTGGAGTTGAGGGTGGAAGCCGAAAGGTAGAGTTGGGTGTCGTCCGCATACATGTGGTAATACCATGTAGCGTGTAGAGTGTGAAGAGGAGGGGACCAAGGACAGAGCCCTGAGGAACGCCGCAGGAGATGATGTGGGGGGTGGAGGAAAAGCCACTGGCGGACACAAAGTGGAGGCGGTGTGAAAGGTAGGACCAAAACCAGTCGAGGACAGAACTTGAAGGTTGAGGTGGGAGGAGAGGCGGTGGTGGAGGATTGAATGGTCCACGGTGTTGAAGGAGGCGGATAGGCCGAGGAGGACGAGGAGGCAGAGGGAGTCCTGGTTACAGATGGTTAGGATGTAATTTGTGAGCTTGACCAGAGCAGTTTCCATGCTGTGGGCAGCGCAGAAGCCTGATTGGAGGGGCTCATGGAGGGAGTGGGATGAGAGAAAGGAGCGAAGCTGGGAGGCAATAAAATGTGCTGTCAAGCACATTTGACAGGAAGGGGAGGTTGGAGATGGGCCGGTAGCTTGAGAGCTGCGACACATCAAGGGAAGGTTTCTTAAGGATGAGGGTGATGGTGCCTGTTTTGAAGTGGGTGGAAACAATGTTGGATGAAAGGGACAGGTTGATTGTGTCAGCAAGTAGTGGGGCAAGGAGGTGGAGCTGGGAGGTAAGGAGAGGAGTGGGGATGGGATCCAAGGAGCAGGTGGTGGGCTTCATGGAGGTTATGGTGGTGATGACAGAGGATGGGGAGACAGGTTCGAAAGTGAGAAACAAGGGGTGGGTAGCAGTCGGAGTGTGGGGGAAGGTGTGGAGGGGGTGGAAGTTGGAAGGGCGGTGACAGCTGAGCATATTCCCTTGATTTTGCACTTGACAGTACAATATTGTTTGTATTTTAGATACAGTCTTCAGCTGGGACCTAAAACTGGGAAAAGAGGGGGTGAGGGGGAGGGATTGAGGAATGGAATTCCAGAGCCTTGGGGCATAGTGGCTGAAGGCACGGCCGCCAAGGGTGGAGCGGAGGATTCGGGGGAATATGGAGGAGGCCAGACCCGGTGGAGCGAAGGCAACGGGTGCTGGTTTGAGGAGAGAGGTCAGAGAGGTGGAGGGATTTGAAAACAAGGGTGAGGATCTTGAAATCGATCCTCTCGGGGACAGGGAGCTAGTGGAGGCTGGTAATGGGGGAGCAAAGTTTGGTGCGGGTGAGAATGTGGGCGGCAGAGTTCTGCATCAGCTGGACTCTGTGGATTGTGGAGGAGGGGAGACCGGTGAGGAGGGCATCGGAATAGTCCAACCAAGAGGAGACAAAGGCTTGGACCAGGGTTTCAGCGGCTTTTGGGGTGAGATTTTGCCAGAGACGGGTGATCCGTCGGAGGTAGATGAAGGCGAGTTTACTAAGGGACCCGATGTGAGGGAGGAAGGACAGTTGGGGGTCGAACCTGATGCCTAGGTTGCGCACAGGTTCGGAGAGTTTTAGGGGCAGACCGGGAAGGTGGAGGAGGTGAAAGCTATGGGAATGGAGACGTTGACGAGAGCTAAAGAGTATGGCCTCCATCTTGTCAACATTCAGCTGCAAGAAATTTGCGCTCATCCAGCTCCTGATGTCTGATAGGCAGGCTGACAGAACATCAGGGGATTGGGGGGTCGCAAAGTGAAGTGGAGAAATAGAGTTGGGTGTCATCTGCATACATGTGGAAGTGGATCCCGTGTCTGCGGATGACATCTCCCCCAAGAGGGAGCATGTAGATGAGGAAGAGGAGGGGGCCAACGATGGATCCTTGGGGTACTCCACAGGTAACCCGGGTGAGAGCGGGAGGAAAAACCGTTTGTGGCGATATCCTGCTGGCGGTTTGTGAGGTAGGTAGGACTCGAACCATTGCATTTCAATGCAATTAAGCATTCTAAAAATTAGCACCTTTTTAAAATGATACTTCCATTATCGAATGCAAGGATTATTATTCACAGCAGAGGATTTTCAGTGACTTTGGACGCCATTGTTAGATTGACTGAATCCCTAACAAGCTGGGACTGCAGATTTAACATGTTGCATTTGTTAATGTTATCAATACTCTTGGACACTGCCCCTAAAAGTACATCTGAACATACAACATTAAAACATTTAAAATTTTTAATTGCATTTCACTTCTATATAAAAGTGGTTATATAATTGTAGGAGGAACAGTAGCCCAATAAATTAAGATATTTGCATTGAATGACATCCTTGGGATGTCCTCTCGACGTGAAAGGCACTATATAAATGTAAGTTTTGTTGTTTGTTTGTTTGTTTACTTACTCTCAATAGAATCTTTTTGGACTGACAAAAATGTTTTGCTGTCATCTATATGAGTCGAGACCTCATTCATTTGTGGAGCAAGGTTGTACTTATGCATTCATTCCTCTGCACCAGGAAATTCTATTTAATGAAATATAAATAAAGTTTAAAAAGTGCCTATTTACAGTTATTATAATCATGGTTAAGACAATAATTGCACTCGGCAGGTCATTTGTTCTTTGATCAGAGGTTGTACAACTCTACATAGTAGTGACAGATTGTAGGGGGAAATCGCTGGGCATCCTCAGCAGCTCTTCAACTTCTTCTTGTAAAGCTTCCATTTTTTCGTTCAGGAGCATCTATAAATAGATGGGATAATTAGGAATAATTTGTACTGATCATCTGCTTTTACTTCCATATTTGTCAAACACACTGTGGTAGCTGCCAGTAATTTAGACATTTCTCAAAACTCTTACGTAACTGGAGAGCATCAGTTAATCATAGCCAACCAGAAAGTGTCTGTGACCCCCAATTTGCAGAGTCGGAGCACTGCAGAAAATGAAAAAAGGCAAACAGAAGGTCTTAAAAGTGATGTTGAATAAAGTAAAGAGTAAGGTAGGATAGGTTTGAATAAGGAGAAGAATGGTCAAATAAATAGGAAACAGCATGCGAAAGGCAAGGTAAATTAAAGGGAAGAAAACAAGGAATGATAGGGTGACAGAATTAGTGTTGAAACATTTTACATTTTAATTAGAGCTGTATTTCAAGGATTTGATTTTGTAGTTTGGAATCAATATGACATGATTAAAGCCACCCCTGACATTTAAGAAGCTTTAATGACTATTGCTTTTTGTTTCAGGATTGTAAGCAATTAATCAGCACAAGCAGGCCAGAGTTTTTCTATTCTGCCTGACTCAGCTGGCAACTCTCTCTGCACTGAGTCAGAAAGCCCATCTCCGCCAATATTCCGTAACTCCACCTTCTTCACCCTCCCACTGGATCGGCCCTGGGATCCGTTATTGGGAAGCACTCTGAGACGCCGTTTGGCTTGGAGGGCGCTATGTAAATCCAAGTTGTTGTTGTTGTTTTAAGTCCCAAGCCCCAACTTGAGGCTTTGAGCTCATAGTCTAGGCTGACATGACAGGGCAATGCTGGAGTAGCACTGCACTGTCAGAAATGCCTTCTCTTGGATGGGATGTTAAACTGAGGCCCTGTTTGCCTGTTCATTGTGTTTGTGGATGTTAAAGATTCTGTAGCACTATTTGAAAAGAGAAAGGAGTTTCTCTTGGTTTACTGACTGACAATTTTCTCTGATAAAATTGGTTATTCACTTCACTGTTTACACAATGTTGCTGTGCACCCACCAACTACATATTTTGCCTACAAATATAGTCAATACACCTGTGAAGCACTTTGAGATGTTTTGACATGAGGGAATATGTATCAAATTCAAATATATTATTAATAACTGGTTTATTAAAAAAAGTTTAATAAGGACTATTTTTTTCCAATCTAATATATATTTAGAATCTTTGTATTTGATGGAGCTCATCATGTCATCAAGATGTCTCAAAGCGTTTCACAGGATTTCACTGTAAAGTGACAGTGACTGTAGTGACAGTGTGTTTGTAGGCAAAAACAACAGCCAATTTGCACACAGCAATCTCCCACAAGCAGCCAAGGAGTGACTGACCAAATTTATTTGGAGAAGCATCGGCCGGGACACCGGGAAAAACTCGCTTCTTTCAAATAGGTTTGAATAGTGATTTGTAATATCCAGTTGAGTAGGCAGACGGGACCTTGGTTTAACATCTCACCCAAAAGACGGGCACTGAACGTGAACACTATCAGCCTAGACTGTGAACTCAAAAGTCACGATGTGGGGCATAAACCCACGATCTTCAGACTTAGTGGCAAGAGGCTCTTTACTTTGTAAAGAAGTAGCAGAACAGTGCATGGCAAAATGCATTGCTAGTACCCCAAAACAGATTGTGGATCAGGTCTTATTTCACAAACATGGTACCTGTTCTTACTTTAGCAGAGAAGACAATTTGTTTAGCCTGGCGTCGGGACAAATGTTCAATTGTCTTTACCAAAACCTCAGGGTTTGCATTGGCCAGATGAACTAAAGATTTATAACCAGCACTGTACAGCTGGCAAGCACGACCCTGCAACCAAAATAGTGAAAATGCTTGAAGACAGTACAATACAGATTTCCAATAACAAATCAAAGCTTAACCTGTTAGTGTTGAGAGGCATGATTAATGGAGATTGATCATAGGTAATGGTTAAATAAAATATTTACTGAAAATTTATACTTTACAAAATGCATAAAATCTAACATAAAGTGCTATCTTCCTTGTTATATTGGTGTAAAAGTTGTGCTTGTGTACCATTGCAACATTCATCAAACAAAATTGAAAACTAGAGCCAAGCAAAACTTCTGCTCCAGAATTTACATTAGTTCATATCAAGAATGAACTAAAATTGTCAAGAATCAGGATTAATGTGGCCACAAGAATCAGACAGATATCTTATTGTTTCTGAATTGCGCAGGAAGTCTTTTTTTTAGTGTTATGCGTTTAGATAACATACTAACTAAATCATCATTTTAGGATTCCTAATAAACTAATACTTTTCAATCAAATTGGTCTCTAGCAGCCATAGTACAGTAGAAGCCTGTTTATCCGTGACTCGATGAACCGGCACTTCCGTATAACCGGCACGCCAAAAAAAGTCCCCATTTGATAAACTGGAATGTATCCGGAACAATAGCGGTGGAGCATTTGTAAATGCATAAAGCATAACAGATAATAACAAAATATTGTATTGGTACTTATTGTTAAAACTACTCTCTTGCGCTTCTCACCTTTACTGTAAACCTCAACCAGTAAAGGTGCGAAGTGCAAGAGAGTAGTTTTAAACATAAGTACCAATACAATATTCTGTTATTATTTAGTCTGGTGTGTATGGTGTGTGTGTTAAAAAACAACTTTGATGTTTTTGTGGTGGGTTTTCAGCTGCGGGCCGCATGAATATCCGGCAGGCGCTTTAACCGGCAATGGCCAGGTCCCGTGGGTGCCGGATAAACAGGCTTTTACTGTAGCTTCTTTGGGCACCATGTGAGCATTTCAAGAATTCAGACAATGCTGGTTTCTCATAATTCTTGCATTTGGTACAGCATCTTACACATTAGGAGAATTTCCCAAACGCTTCATGGGATATATTTTGAAGTAGAGTGATATGTATATGTATAAGTGAATACAGCAGTCCAATTGCACATAACAATGTCCCAAAAGGGAAACATAGTCAAGAAATGTCAGAACATATTCAATTGGAAATATTTTCCTGAATTGCTTTACGTTATACCATATATAATATAAATACAGTTTATATATTTAATATTGTATTATAGTATATTCTGTGAAGTGCTTTGAGACATCTCAACAATGTGATAGGGCTCTTTATTGCTATATCAAATGCAAGGTGTATTATTATTATTCTTCATATGTCCACCTGTCTTAAGCATTTCAAAATTTACAATGTGGGAAAATCTAAACTCATGTTTCTAATATAAAGGTTCAGTCATTTTTTTTCACAGCCAAATTCACATATGTGTTAGATGGATCTTTGTAGAGGAAAACAACATCCTAACCTTATACGCCAGCACAAAGCATATGAAAAGAATAACTCAGATCCACAAACCTCCATGATGCCTGATACCTCCATAAGAGGAACAAGTTCTGTCTTGACGCAGAATGAGAGCTTATGAGTGAGGACTTTAAAGAGAGACCCATAAGCCCAGAACTCTTCTAATTCCTATTCAACAACATTAAACAAAAACAATAATCAGTTCAAATCCATCCCTCAAAAAAACAACACTGTTTAAAGTGTATTATGGCAAACATGCCATTTGTTTTTTTAATAGCTGCACTGGACCTATGAAAATTTCAAAAATACTTTAGCAAATTTTTTGCAATTGGAATTCCCCTCCCATGCTTTGGTAATTCTGGTCTTCTTCAGTAGCCACACACACAATGAACTACTTCATGTTCGGGCTCAGACTGTACCAAGCTTTTGCAAAATTCATTTTTTGACGGTCACGAGGCACACTCCAAATTGTTTACTATAATAAACAACAAAAAAGATTTAAAATACAACTCCCTTGATGTGAAAAGTGCACTCTTTTCACCAGGCGCCATTATGGCATTTAGTGGACATTGTCACAAAGGCTAACAAAAAGGAATTGATTCAGATTTAGTATATTGAACAATAAATGCTTCAATTCTTTTTATTTCTGAACAATAATAACCTTTGAATTTGATATACAACAACAACTTGGATTTATATAGCACCCTTCACACCGAACAGTGTCTTAGAGAGCTTCCCAATAATGGATCCCGGGGCAGAGCCACGGGGAGAGGGAAGATGGTGAGCGAAAGCACGGTCGAAAAGAAAGGTCTTTAGCCGAAACATGAAAATACGAAAGGAGGCGGCGAGGCGAATGGAGTGAGTTCCAAGCCTCGGAGCATAGTGGCTGAAAGCACGGCCGCTGATGGTGGAGTGGAGGATTCGGAGGAGGCTAGACCCAGTGGAGCA
The DNA here is from genome assembly GCA_035084275.1 of Hydrolagus colliei. Classification (NCBI taxonomy): domain Eukaryota; kingdom Metazoa; phylum Chordata; class Chondrichthyes; order Chimaeriformes; family Chimaeridae; genus Hydrolagus; species Hydrolagus colliei. The sequence continues at coordinate 20,016,419 of CM068742.1, read as the reverse complement.
AAGGCGACAGGTACTGTTGTGAGGGGAGAGGAGGTCAGAGAGGTAGGAAGGTGCAGAGAAGTGGAGAGATTTGAATACAAGCATGAGGATCTTGCAATCGATCCTCAATATAGTGCTTTTCAAGTTTTCTAGAAGTCCTCAAAGTGCTTCACAGCAATGGATTGTATTCTAAAGTTTACTATCCCAATGCAGTACAGGTACTAGGAATATAGGATTTCTAAATTGTGAATTCAAATCCACCAATGCCCAATACTCAAAATGTTGATTTTTTTTTACTGTTTTTCTTTTAGTTGTATGATTTGGAACAAATGAATCAATTAAAAAAAATACTATTTACCATTTGATAACTTTAAACATATGAATACAATGACTAAATATACAAAAAACCTGGAACATTTTAAAATTACACTATTAAAAAGACAGAACTCCCCAGATGTTTTTTTTAAAAAAAACAAAGAAACTCATTGGTAGCGAGAGAAACTTGATTAGGATTTCAATCTTCTGTTAACAATAGGAATTTCTTCATGCAATTAACTATTCAACATGGGGAAGCTTACTCTCCATGGTGTTCATAAAGTCCTGTTACCCCAATATTTTTTTTCATACAGATGAGTTGTTGCAGATGAGTCAAGTGTTCAATTGTGTTAAATAATTAACTTCCTGTCACTCCATTCATGTTATGGAAGATGTCGCACTGAACAGGACGACGGATCTGCCATGAAAATGATGGAGTTTACCTCTGGACATCTAAATAAAATTAGACTTGTGCTGAATACAATTAAGTACTTCTAAATACATTTATCACCATTCTTCCACATATTTCAGTTATTGGTCAGTGCACTGTGTAAAACAAAAACAGGGTAACAGGCACTTTGTGAACTAAAATCTCATGAATTTACTGTGTAATTTTTCATTATTACTGAATGCATAGAACTGAAAATGTCAATAAAACGACACCCGAGGAAACAATAAATAATAAGGACCAAATGTATAAGTTTTCAAAATTAAACTGAAAAGAGCACTCGGTACTCATTTACTGGAAAGAAAAATCAATTTTATATTATAAATATGAAACATTAGAGAGAAAATACATAAAACTGCTGCCGATACAAGTACCTCACAGAAATGTAGCACAGAAGAGGAGAAAGCTGCTGCTGAATTTAGCAGATTTTGCACAAAGCCTCTGGGTAAGTTGAAGTTCAGTGCCACAGTCCACATATTCACCTCTTTGACCAGAGAATAAAGCACCAGGGAGAGGTACAACTGGCTTACCACAAAGCCATCTACAGTCTGTGGGAAAAAGCATAACTGAATACAATATTTAATATAAATGCACTCAATGGTGGTGTTGCAGTGATTTTAAACACAGCTGTCTTGGGTGAGTTAGATCATTAATTTAAAAAGCTAGATAAGATTTTTTTTTACTTAACCTGATGATATCCTTGCTGAGCAGTAAATCACTGCAGAAACGTGAACTGGCTGGACTGTTATTTAGCATTTAAAATCCTAAGCAATTTCTACACACTGTGGTGGAACAACATGAGTCATTTTATGAACTCCAAAGTCTGAACAGTGAGTAAAGTTAGGGTTTTCTGAGATGCTAAATGATCTGGGTGTACCACATCACCTCCAGGTGCAGGTTAACTGTCCAGAAGAGAAAGTTAGTCAACTTTCAATGCAGGACAACATCTGCTGGTGATTCCAATAAAAAACAATGGTGATCCAAGGTTACTTGAATATCCATAACAAAATCTATCTTTGTTAGATGATTGCAGTGATTCTATCTATGTTTACACCATTTTGCAGTATTATTGCACTGAAGAGGACATCCTGAAATATGGTGGAAACTCAAGATATCAATGCTCTCCAGCGAGCTCGAGCTTTTTATTACTAGCAACAGTGAAATGAGCTCTATCCAATACTTATTACAATACAAATTTACAGTTACAGTAAACCCCTGGTTTACCGTACTCTGGGTATCCAAACTTTGGACCTAGCTGAACTGGGCCTGAAATGGAAATTCTTTTAAAATTTCCTTGGTAGACATTCACTGTTTCTACTCTCCTAACATGTCTCCCCACACTTGCTGGCCTTCAGATGCCAGGCAGGGATATCGATTCTGACTGGTTTGAATCCTGCAAGCAGTAAATGACTTATTCAAACAATAACGATGTCAGTAGAGACATTTACCAGTACTTTAAGACACCAAAAAAAGCCAGAACCGACATTGTAATTACAACACAGCTGGAAATTCTGGCTCGCTGGACCAGATTTCTCTCCCATTGGTCCATCCAGCCAGAGTTTTAGTGTAAACAGTGCCTTTCATGTTGGGAGGGTGATTTGAGTTGCTTAACAATCCTGTCTTGGCACACAATCTGTAGGATACTTAAGGATCCTTCTGTACCCTAACTGTGGGGACCAAATAGACAGCAGACATCACCTTGCATTCCTCCTAAATAACATAGTTTGGGTCAGCATTTCAAGCCAACTAAAGCTCAGCAAGCCCGTAAATAAAAACATTAAAGCTGGAGATCACCAGTCCCAAAGGTAACATTAAATTATAAATAAATACAATAATTTAACTCCAACCAAATTAGTGTGAAGGCAATGAGCCAGTGTAATGAAAGCCTGAGAAACCTAGGATACATGCTTTCGGAAAGGGCAAAGTCACCCAGTTAGAAAATTAATATAATGCGGTAAAGACTACAAATATTGAACTTGATCTTCGTACAATTTTGTGAAAGATGTCTAAGGTGTCTTAAACTTGTCCCCAAAGCCTTGGTATTCAATTGAAGAATATGGTTTCTATCAAATTGTCAAGTTGCCGCAGTAATCCAAGTGGTGAGCAAATAACAGCAAAATTACTTTCAATAACTCATGGAACTGACAAATTCCTTGAAAACATACTGTTCATAGCAATATAGAACTAGAAAATGGAGGCAGTGTGGAGATAATATGTGGGCCAGTTTATTGTATGATTGTCAGGGGTGATTGCTAGGCAGATAGCTCAGTGGAGCTCCTATAGCTCAGTGGTAAGAGAACTCGCCTTATAAACGTGTGTTTGAATCCAGGCAGATCAGGGCGAAACCTTGGGCAAGTTTCCTTACTCCACATGCCTAATAATAATCCGTCCCAAAAAAATCCACAATAATAAAAATTGGTCATTTCAATCCACAAATGTTTGTGAGGCACTGCTTTGTGCAATTCGCCCACAAATATACACTTTTACAGTATATTCTGAGAAGCGCTTTGAGACGTCGATAAGATGTGAAAAGCGCTATATCAAATGCAAGGATTATTATTTATTTATATATAGGTAGGTATTTGAGTGTATTGTACATTTATTATGCCACAAAGTCCTGCTACATGATGATCCACTTCCTTTACAATGGTGTTAAGACCTTTGAATACAATATAATTGCAGTAAGATATAAAGTTTTGGGGTATGGGCAACCTTTGGCAGTGAACTATGTAATAATCCTCACATTTAATAATCCAGCTAAACTTTCCCAAAGGCAGTGCAATGCTCTAGGGAAATTAATTTTTGTAGGGGATGTGGAACAGTGAGTGAAATCAATTGCTCGGGGACTAACTCACTAATAATTCTTCACAAGGAAGCCTGTAAGTTTTTCATGTTCATTTGACTAATTTTCCCACAATTTTCTTACCGTTTTCACAGATTGTCCAGATGCCTTCTTTGTAAGGAAGCTCTCTTTTATGCCCAGAAGGGCAAACAGTCTCTGCTCAATTACATCTAGCTGATGAAACTGTAATTGAAGTAAAACATTTACTGAATCCCACAGTCAGAAACAAAAGGTAGATAATTCCTCTGTATTCATTAGATTCACAGAGACATTTCTAAACTTCTCAAACCAATTTTGGTTCCTAACAATGCCAGACTAGAATATCCATTATATAACTGTGAGTTTTCAAACCTTGTATCTCCAAACTCTAATCTTTCATTATGTGCTTTCACAAAAGCAACTAAAGCTAATTAAAGATGCATTAGATATGAGAAGTAACTTTGCTGTTATGAGATTGGGTGATGAGATACCCAAACTGCCTTGGATACATTATTGCATAATGCACGTACAATATTCTGTTGAAGGCTAATGCAATGTTTCATTCATTTTTATCAATATGGATGGAGACTAGTACATATTTATGTCATTGTCAATGACATGCCAAAGCCCTGCTTAGCTATCTTTTACCTGTCTAAAAAAGATCATCCAGTCTGGGGTGCATTGGGATACTAAATCATATGGGGTCACCAGGTAGAGGAGGTGAAGGTAGTTATTAAGCACGAGGCCCTCCAAACCTTTCTTCAAGTTCTTGTACAAGGTATCGCAGTACGCCAAGTCTACTGATCCTGGGAGCAAAACAGCACATTAGTGAAACCAATAAAGAAATCGAACTGTGTACTTTCAGACCAATATAAACTTCAGCACTACCGCTAATGAAAAAACTCTCTTGCATTGATTCATTGATTTATTTCACTGTCCCTACTTTTATGGGATTTAAAATAAACCTAAAAAAATTACGGTCCTTCAATTCATGACTGGTCCGAAATATTAATTATTTTTCTTTTCAGCATTATTTTTCTTTTCTTGCCATATCTGATATAGTTGTAGACTCAATCTAAATTGCCTTTTCCTTGTTGACACACCTCTACATAACTTACCACCAGTACCGCAGGGGTTACATAATTGACCCAAGCTCTAGTCTTGGTTTGTGGGCTGCTAATTTTTGTGTCTTCCATTTACAGTAAAAGCCCGTTTATCCAGCATCCGATCAACCGTACCTTCCGTATAACCGGCACATCAAAAAAAAGGTCCGCATTCGATTAACCAGAATTTATCCGGAAAAATGCTTTCTTTTTTTGCGTTTTTGGCTGAGTATCCGGCAAGCTCTTTAACCGGCATTGGCCAGGTCCCAGGGTGCTGGATAAACGGGCTTTTACTGTACTTCCATATTTTAAAATAATTTCCTTTAACTGAGTTAAATGCCACACTGCACTGCCAATGTTCAAAACCATATTTCTTTCAGAGAATGAGACAGTATTATTTGAGGGATTCACTGAACTATAAATACTACAGACTTAATATGTTGGGTGTTGAAGATGAAAAGGAATTCAGTTGCCAAAGATGGGAATGCATTGTTCACCTTTATAAGTAGCGTGACCCAGCTTTGTCACTTCTACAGTATGGCATATTTCCTGTTCACCAGTGTCTTGGGACACTTTGGCATTTATTAGACCCTTTTCGATCAACGTTTCCAGGACTTGCTTTATGATCTCCCAAAGGCTTTTTCCATCAGACAGATGTTGCTGCTGCACACTAAACAGAGTGCCAGACATGAACCGAACAATTTCTTCAGGTGTCTGGGTAACCTTTTTAAAATAATGTAAACAATGTTAATGGTTTTCAAACAGAGGCAAATAATACTTTAAATTTTTTTGACAAAAGTTGAATAAACTACGTTTTAAGACAACAAATTACAAACACTTACAGTAAAAAGTCTTAATATAAATTTCATTAATAAAACAGAAGCATTTGAGTGAAGTGTCAAGGAAATTTTGTTAAAATCTAATTTTGTCTCTAAAACAAATCAAGTGATATAGGATGCAGGTTTCACTAAAGCGGTAGAAATTGGGGCTTGAGTTAGCACAAATCATACTGGAACCTGCTTCCTTACACCACCAAAGAAGATAACTCAAGAGAACCTCGACACACTGCTTATTAATTTTGTTATAGATGTTATAGAATTGGTCATGTAACTGGCTCTAACCCAGAAAGTTCAGATGTTGATTTATTTTCTCAGCACAGGCGTGAAGTGGAGCAGGAAGAATATAAATCACGCTTCCAGCTCCACATCACTCTACTACTGAAAGCAAAGTCACTTACAACAGTGTAAACACAATATATGATTCAAGCAAGTAAGATTTTTAAGTGACTAAATAAAGTAATAATTGAAAACCAAATAAGAATTTGAGAATTATATAATGCCGTTGACACTAGAATGTCATCCTGAAGGGAGGCCAGAACAAACTGGCCCACATCCTCTCTGGAGCTGCCCAAAGTGTGGTTGTGTTACAGAGATTTCTTGTATGCTTGTTCATTTAAATAAAGTGATAATTAATACCAGCCACTTAATCAATTATGTTCCCATTCATAAAGATAATCCAAATCCATTAAACAATTAAAAAGTTCAAATCTTTTTAAAATAGGGTGACGCAACACATTTTTATTTGATTAGACCATCCATTACCCAACACTAAATGCAAATTGACTTAAATGCAAAGATTTCTTGCAGACAGGAACATATCCGTGTACCTTTAGCCCAATCAGGGACAGCAGCAGGGCCTGAATTCCTTTCCCATTGTCACACAGGAGGTTGCTGTAGCAACCTTCTGATGGACTGCTTACCAAATCTGTCACCTGGAAGAAGCACATCACAGTTTAATAAAACCAGAAGCTCATATGAGTAGGGGTGCTACTTTGCATGCTTGTGCTCATCTTTATTATATAATTAAACGAAATTAATTTTCCACATATTTAATGGAGGCGATTTTCAGATGTGCTTTGGGGGAGAAAGATAATGAGTTGTCTGGAATTCATTGATCATGCAGATCATACATGAATAAAACTGAAGAAGTTAAGTTCCAAGATTAAAATATTTAGAATATGTGAAAAATTATTTGAATAAGGACTTATGTACTGTACTGTTTGTAAATGTAACAAGAACAATCATTGCATTTGATATAGCTGCTTTCATATTAGGAGGCTGTCTTCAAAGGATTTACTGTATAGTGACTGTATTTTATAGGAGAATGTGTCAGCCAATAGCACACAACAATGCGCTGCAAAGAGTAATATACTCAATATCCAAATTAAAGAAACTATATTTACGGAACAGGTTTGATCTCAAATGATTCACTAAATCTGTGAAGTTGAAAAGGTACTGAGTTTATAAATGTAAATGGTTCTTAAAACTTCAACTAAATAATCTTTGTATGTATATTATGAATGTAATCTCTATCCCATCTTAAATTCCTACCTCAATATTGCGAGGCAGGACTGAAAACACATTTAAATCTAGCTTTAATTTAAAATCTCAGTCAGGATGGTGCGTAACTAAAATATAGAAATAAGCACTTTTACCTCTCCCAAATGCACACTTTATATATCATTAATCACTGAACCGCCAATTAATATTTTTCATGCAGAGCATGTGTGTGTTTATTAGAAATCCTTATTTCTGAAGAATAATCCTCATCTAAACACAGCACTTTATACAGAAGGGGCCGCCACTCTGATTCCACCATCTGCATTAGTTCTCACTATAATTTGCACTCTTTCTCAGACATTGCTTTTAACAGTCCACAGGAAAAGTTTTGAGGAGCACAGCAATATTTTGGCAAAAGAATGACTTGAAGGTAAGAGTCCTGCAAACAACATAGAGTACAACTGACCAATATCTCATGCAACTAGATACATTACAAGGTTTTACTGACTTAAGTCTTATGAAACACAGCCATTCATTCTTTGTGATTCATTTTCACAAAAGGCTGGTCAACCAAATTGTAGAGGAAGCTATAGAAGGTTATTATTCTTGATGGAAAGTAGATGCGCAGGAACACAATTGGAAAACACGGTCCTAAGAATACATTAAGGTAATAATTAATTACAACTAAATCTCAAAAAGATTATTCTTAAAATGTCACTACCATCTGTTTGTCTTTCTCTTGCACTATCAGGATGCTCTCTCCTTCTGAATCAATGCCAGCCCGACCAGCCCTTCCAATCATCTGTTTGTACTGATTCCTCTTTAGAAAATCTCTGGCAATATAAGGCGATCTCAGAATAACTCTATAAAAACACAAAGAATAAATACATTTTGAATTTCAAATAGGAATCATCTCAAAGAACAGCAAGAATTTGATAATTCTTTGATTTATTCGGTCAATTTAAATTCAGTTTAAGAATGTAATTAACTGATTATTTCGTCATTATTCCATATATGTATTGCTAACTCAGCAAAGACATTTCTCCGTGTCTGGAATGGAATGCATACTCTCTCCCTGGAGGGACGCTCCTTGCTTATCCAATTCTGGAAATTAGGTGCAGGTGCAAGCTAAGACTTGGATGTGTGTTACGACAATGCGGTAGTTTAACCAGCTAGTTCGGTTATCCTTAATCTTTTATTAAAGTGATATTGACAATTTAAACCATGATGAGAATGAAATAAGTTCTTCCAGCATATCATTAATATATATGTCTTCAATTGCAAGAAATGCTTGTTATTTACTTGTAATTTTCAAATGATGTTGTTTTAAATGTACCGTATTATAATAAAGTGGCACTAACCTTCGACCAGGTAGATTAACACCAGCAGCTAAAGTTGATGTACATGTTAGCACACAGAGTATTCCTGTGGAATAGGCCTCCTCTATAAGTCGTCTTTCATCATTTGTTAGGCCGCTGTGGTGGTACGCTATTCCATATGGTACAGTGGTGCGCAAAATGGGACAGATATGTCCATTTCCAATGTTTTTCAACTCTGAGATACAATCCTGCTTTTCTTTCTTCTTCAGTTTTGGAAATGATCTGGTTAAAAACCCACTGAATAGATTAATTTCAAAAACAACAGAATAATAAACATCAATGGCTTGATATTTCTCATGTTTTTAGCCTCAAGACTATTTTCTTAAGATCATATAAGATTAGGGAAATTTCTTAAGTAAGTTAGTGCAAATATGAAAACTGTTTTCCGCAGTTGTTTTTAAGTGGTTCTAAATTGAGACTGAAATGAATGAACCTGAATTGTTTTGAGACTGCTTTAGCAGTACAAGAAGATAATTCTATTTACGTTCAGAGATATTGATCCAAGTTAATAGTTCTTAGATTAGACTTGGGTGAGAAAAATTGCAAAAGTGATTCTTTGAAGAATTGAGATAAATATTTTGATTGAACCATTAATGGGTACAGAGAAGATCAAAATAAACCAGAACAATACTATAAGGTGCACTGAGACAGTAGAACAAGACATAGCTTTAGAGTTACAAAATGGAATTTCAGGACGGATACCAGGAGGTTTTTCTTTACCTAGAGGGTTATTAACGATTGGAACAGGTTGCATAAAGTGTCATCGAGGCCAGGATACTGGACTCATTAAAATACAGATTGTTGCTCTAATGGGAGGATAGCATGTTGGTATTCTGGAAGGATGAGATCAGATGGGTTTAAGGGCCTTCTTCATCTGAACTAATCTTGTGACCCCCCCCTAGCTCGGGTCCAAATCCTTTACTGTCCATTGCCTTGGGCCGTCCACCGACATGACAGACACTATACAAATGTAATTTGTATTGTCTTGTGACCACAACAACTTGTATTTATATAGCTCCTGTGGGAATGTAGCAGTTTTGGGTGTGACTCTGTAACAACCTATATCCCCGATGAGTCTGAAAATATTACCAATCTAGTATCTCACATGCATAGAGAAGTAAATAGGCTTAGATACGGCGATCCCCTTCCGGCCTGGTGGAAAGCCTGGTTGGAGGGATGGGGAGCCTGGTTCATGCATGTGCTAGTTATTGTGATAGCATTGTTATTAATCTTTTGTGTAATAATACAATGTATAAAAGTTTGCCTTAATCGTTTGGGCTTCTGTTGCACCAGGTGTTTCGTTGTCGCTTTTACATAAGCAACATCAACAGTATTATGTTTAGATTGTTGTGACAGAGTCACAAAAGGGGGGATTGTTGGAATGTAGCAGTTTTGTGTGTGACTCTGTAACAACACGTTTGTGTTTATCTGGCAGTTTAGACTGATTTAGACCAGATAACTATGTATTGTAGAAATATAACAAGTGTGTGTGACCATTGGATCAGATAACTTTGTAGTGTAGAAAGATAACAAGTGTGTGTGACCATTGGATCAGATAACTTTGTAGTGTAGAAAGATAACAAGTGTGTGTGACCATTGGATAACGCTCCTAATATGGGCATGTTGGTTGGGCAATACTGTTTTAACTGCTTGGGTCCTGTAGGACAAAGAAAGCAAACTGAGTATATATGTGTTGAATCCTCCAAGATTCAACTGTTCGAACTAACAAGTAACTATTCGAATCACAAGAGGAGCGCCTGTACTATAACTGGGATGTAGTACTGAATAAAAAGATCATAAAACTCTATGATGACTGAAGATCGTTCCTTTGAGAAAACTCCCATTTCTTCTGAATCTAACAGCTCCCCTCATGCAGAGTACTGTCCCAGATCGCTTGGCTTTAGCTATTGCGTTGAATGTAAATGTTATGTGGTGGGATCATCTGAAAACTAATAGATGAATGAAGAGTGAAATCAACAGCAAATGATTGGATATGACTGGATGATGAGTGGAGGCATTGATGTACAGAGCACAAAATAGAACAGAGCACAGAGCTCTATTTGATTGGAAAAAGAGGAAGAACCATCAACTACAGAACATAAACAACATTTTGAAAGCAAATTAGATCAACTTAAACATAAATCTGTTTGATGGTAATTTGTTTAAACGCACATCACTAGAAAGTGTCAAATGCTTTGTGGACAACCAAAGCAATGATAAATAAATAATTGAAGGATAATATCTGGATTTATTATTAATAATTATCCTGACATTTAGCAGAGCACCTTTCACGTCGAAGGGATGTCCCAAAGCACTTCATATAACATACTGTAAAATAGAGCAACTTACAATAGATAGTGTGCATTTTGTGGGTGAACTAGTCTCTGAGGTCGTGTTTCAAGTGGGCAAGGAATGTATCAATTGTGCCATTGAATGTGACTTGTATGAAAGATCAGAATGGAATGATAATAGGCAGAAAGCTTTATGAATAAGCAGGAGGGAAGATGGCGTGTGCCATATAAGCTTCGCAATGACATCTAAGTGAAAAAAATGTAGTTTCAGTTCAAATTCACTTGTAAACCATACATACTTGTTTAAATACTTGCATAGCAGTTTGGCCACATTTTCACAGTTGTTTTTGGTGGGACAGAAGACAAGGCAGGAATACTTCGGAATAACTTCTGCCACCAGTGCAATCAGATGATCTGGATCCACCTTTTGCATATTACTAGAATACTAAGGAAGAGAAAGTAGAAGAAATCCAATGTAAAAAATCTGGTTAAGGTGGTACATTCATACTGAAATATCTACAGTGGGAGCCCGTTTATCTGGCACCCGCGGGACCTGGCCAATGCTGGTTAAAGCGCCTGCGAAAACCCACTACAAAAAAATTAAAGTTCTTTTAACACACACCATACACACCAGACTAAGTAATAACAGATAATAACAGAATATTATATTGGTACTTGTTGTTAAAACTACTCTCTTGTGCCTCTCACCTTTACTGATTGAGGTTTACAGTCCAGCGATTCATTTTTAAAAGGAGCCAAAAGGGTGAAGAAAACGGCAGTGTGATTTTAAAGTCGCACAACTTTACTAGCTGCAAGCCGAAGCCCTAGACTCTACTAGCAGCAAACTGAAATACTGCACTTGCACGACAATGTGGGTTATCGGCTAGTGTTATCGGCTTGCCGCTAGTATGACTTTAAAGTCATACGCGCTCCGTTTTTTTCACCCGCTCCATTTTAAAAAGAATCACTGGACTATAAACCTCAACCGCAGCATCATGGCTTCAAGCGCAGCATCTACCAGCAAAGGTAAAAAGCGCAAGAGAGTAGTTTTAACAATAAGTACCAATACAATATTCTGTTATTATGCATGCATTTACAAATGCTCCACTGCTATTGTTCCGGATAAGTTCCGGTTTGTCGAATGGGGACTTTTTTTTTGGTGTGTTGGTTATACGGAAGTGCCGGTGCATTGAGTCGCGGATAAACAGGCTTCTACTGTATTAAGCTTTTACTTGCAGTCCTCATAGGAGACGAGAGCAGAAGGCGATGAACAATAGAAAAGGCTCTCAATGGGAGGAAGTTCCATAGAGTTCCTGCTGTTCAAATTATTCATCAGACAGAAACCACTTCTCATAATATTTTTTAATTTGCTGGTAATATTGGGCTACTATGAATAATATTAATCCTTGCATTTGATATAGTGCATTTTACGTCTTATCGACGACTCAAAGCGCTTCACAGAATACACTGTAAAGTGAATTTGACTGTACATTTGTGGGCAAAAAGCGGGAGCTAATTGCGCACAGCAGTGTCCGACAAACAGTCATGGATTGAAATGACCAATTTTTATTATTGTGTTTTTTGGGGATAGATTATTATTAGGCGTGTGGAGTAAGGAAACTTGCCAAAAGTTTTGCCCTGATCTGTCTGGATTCGAACACAGGCCTCACGCTTGTAAGGCGAGTGCTCTAACCACTGAGCTACAGGAGCTAAATAGATTTACTGACATGAGGAAGATCTGAAACAATTAAGTATATGATCTATGTCGATAGATGGATAAGGTAATGCCTATTGGGCCAGGAAAGAGCAAATATGTTCTATTGATGAAAGGGAGTCCATTAGGAATGATGAGAAGTAAAAAGATTTGGGAGTGATTATTGATCACACACCAAACCTTTCTTGACAGTGATAAGTGGCTATCAACAAAGCTAATGAAATACTAGGTTACATCTTGAGCTCATTAGACTATAAATGGGAAGTTACTTTAACCTTTTTATAGATCACTTTGGGACCCTCTTTAATTATGAAAATGAATAGCTGCTGAGGAGAAGGGCATTTGAAGTTTCAATGTGTCACCATGCACTGCAATCAAAGGGAGGTTGAAAATGTGAACATACCGTTCCTTTCACATAGACCAAAGAAAGAATATTCATATCATTGATGATACCTGCCTACAAATAATCCACCTTTACTGGGGAGTTAATATCTATGTAAATTGTCATGTAATTTTTCAAAAGGCAGCGTAATCTTAAATTTGAAACAATGGTCTTAAGGCTAAGACCATGTGAATTTTAGGTATGTGTGAGTTTTTCAAACAAAATGAAACTATTAATCATGATGGTGTTTCAGATAGCATGAAGTTGTGAGTGTTTGTTTGCATTTGCACCACAATACATTCCTGATTGCGTGCCAAGGGACGGAGTTGGAGTTAAAAGAGGGAATGTGACATAAATTGCCGCATTGCCCAGTGGAAAAATACATTATTAATTGGACTGGGACTTGTTTCAGTTTACATACATCCAAATGCGTGGAAACGCACAGCTGCTTCCAGGGAACCACTGAAAATAATAACAATACCTTGTATTTCTATAACACCGTTCACACAGGAGCCAGGCCAAGGCAAGTTACATAGAGTGATATGATATGGAAAAGAGTCATTCGGCTCACGACATTGGCCCCAAATATGCTGTTGTGTTTTAAAAGTAGGTGCTGTCTGTCCTTGCAAGTTAGGGACTAGTAGGCAGGAATCCACAAAATAAAAAGATTAAATGCACCAGGGTAAGGTGGGTAGGAGAGACAGAGAAGATTTCTTGAGTGCTACTGCACAGTCCTGAAAATTTACCACTGAAATTCAGTAGTAACTGTAGTACAGCATGTGATTACTTGAGAACTCTTCCAATCATTTATGAATCTTAAAGATCATGCACCTTTGAAAGCTGAAGTATGTCATAACATTCTGTACCTTATAATTTAAAACACGGGAAAATGTAAACCTTTCTTCAGTTTTGTTGTCCACCTCGTAAATACTATCCTGCATTTTAACATATTCTTTTAACTGGATCTGAAAAGGAATTTTCAAAATATTTAGCAAAAAAGTTCAATGAGAATTATTGTGCATTGATTCAATATGAATATTAACAGCCTTGCAATAAATGATACAACAAGTTTGATCATTCAGTGACAATTTCACATGCATCAATTGAAATAAGCATCAATTGCAGTTCATCACACTCACTCCAGCGAAATGAAAATTGTGTGACTCTGACATAGCAGCAATAAGTCAGACTTTTAAAATAGGACAATTTTTCAATAAATTTATCAAATTAAACTGTAAGTTCTTTGTTTGTGATAACACAAATGCTAACTTATGTCATTTCAAGAGGGCAGCATGGAGCTATGATGAGTACATTTTAGAATGAATGATTATTCGCATGCAACCATCATTCCTTGAGCAAATTCTAAGTATTACATTATGCTACAATGACATTGATGAACACGCAGTTCATTAAAACATACAGGAAAGCCCCTTTATAATGCAGTAGGTCGGTTCTAGCAAATCTTAACCTGCCTTAAAGCACATGAACAGGAAGATGTTATTCTGGTTTTAAATCGTGGCTGCTATGTAATGGGAGTCCAATCATTGGCTTCCTTGGCCTAACACCACCAATTAGTGTTGTGTGAGATAAGATGGGGCTGTGCGACCAAAATCAACACCTTGATGGGCCAAAAGGCTTCCTTCTGTGCTGTAAATTTCTATGATTGTAAAAAGCCAGTCAGCTTCCACTGCTATAAAGTGGTTGGCTTCTGGGTCATCAAATTGCACTAACATTACTTTCTACATGCTTGCGTAGCAGGTTAGGTTGTACATTGTCAAACATACCAGTGTGAGTAGATTCATTTGTGCATTGTCACTTCCTGCATAGCTCTGGAAGCTGTCCATAGGATCCACAGTGTAAGAAGACCACTGTGATCCACTATATAAATGAACCTAATATCTAAAGAAGTGCATTATAATGGAGTTCTACCTTATTCCCCATTTTAGCAACAGTTAATGATAATTTATAATAATAATTCTTGCAATGCATTTGATATAGTGCCTTATCACATTGTTGAGATGTTTCAAAGTGCTTCACAGGATTGACTATAGAGGGATTGGCTGTATTTTGTGGTGAAACATGGCAACCAGTTTGTGGACAGCAATATCCCACAAACAGCCATGGAGTGAATGACCAATTTTATATTGGGCGATTGTTAGCCAGGACACTGGGAGAAACTCCATTCTCTTTTTGAATGGTGCCATGCGATCTTTAATGTCCATCTGAACAGGCAGAGGGGACCTCTGATTAACTTCTCATCTGAAGGATGGCACCTATGATAATTCAACATTCCACAAGCACAGCATTGCTTAGACTATATTAGCTTAGACTATGTGATTCCAAGTACGTATTAACATTAAGCTTGAACTCAGGGTCTTGAACCCACTTTGTAACTTAAGAGGCGAGCGTGCTACCACTGAACCAGGCTATTAGTGTAGGCAAGCAATTTATAAGTCTACTGGATACAGCGTGAGCCAAAATAGAATTGATGTTATGTTTAAAATACTATAGTAATAATAATAATCCTTGCATTTGATGTAGCGCTTTTCACATCTTCTGAACAGCTCAAAAAGCTTCATAGAATATACTGTAAAGTGAATTCCCTATATATTTGTGGTGAAATGATTGTGTGACTATCATGCAGAGAAGTTTCAATATTTTTCATCTTACTTACAGGTCGAAAGTTATTGGTGTAATGTTCTGCCTCGAGAAAATGCTGCAAATCATCAACATTATTCAGGGTCGCACTCATTCCGATAATCTGTGTGGTTTCTAGAAAGCCAAAATATTACAGTGAAATGGACGGGGGTAGTTAATGGGAACACAATAGATGGGGGCTTGCATGTGAAGCATAAACAATGACACAAATTATATAACTAAATGGCCTGTTTGAATGTGTTAATGCTATATCCAATTCTGTGTAAATACCGTTGAGCTAGGTGATGAAAACACAGCAAACACTACTTCCCCCTGTCATACGTACCCACCCCACTTCCCTTCCCTCCTCACTCCCCACACCCACCTCTCCTACACACTCTCAGATCCTCTCTGCACCACTCTCTCCTTCCTCTCCCAGCAAACCATTCCGCACTGCCCTCCAAAATGTCCATTCCCTTTCCAACAAAGCCCTCAGTATTTATGACCTCATCCTGGATGAGCGCATTGATACTCTTGGGCTTACGGAAACCTGGCTCTCCCCCAATGACCCCGTGCCTCTAGTCGAGAGGTCTCCCCTCCAGGCTACACCTTCCACCACACCCACCGCCCCAACCAATGTGGCAGCGGGGTGGCCATCATCTCCAACGCCTCCCTTGGTCTCTCCCCCTATTCCTCTGGCGTATTCCCCTCCTTCGAGCACCTCACCCTCTACCATTCTTCTCTTTCCTTAAAAATCCCTCTGCTCCACCGCCCTCCTAAACCCCCTGGCTTCTTCCACTCCGACATCTCTACTCTCCTCTCCTCCTTGTCCCTCTGCTCTGAATGCCTGCTCATCATGGGTGATTTCAACCTAAATCTAAACTCCCACTGCACCACCTCCTCCAATTTCACTGCCATCTTCTCGTCCCTAAACCTCACCCTCTACATCGACTCACCCACTCACAACCATGGCCACGCTCTCGATCTTGTCATCACACGGCCTTGACATCTCGGACAAAGCCATCTCGGATCACTTTCTTATCTCCTTCTCCATTTGCATCCCTCTCTCCTCCACCAAGCCCGCAACTGTACTTTTCCGCCCATGGAAAAGTCTCCCCCGAGACCCTCACAGAGGCCCTCTGACCTCCTACCCCTCTGGCTTTCCACCCACAGCAATCCTGAAGGCAGCTGTCCAGCTGCTCCATGATCGCCTCTCCACTTTCAACTCTTTCGTCCCCCTGAAATCCAGGTCCATCTCGAAACTCACCCGCTCCCACTGGTAGAATACTCATCTCCGCACCCTTAAATCTCAAACTCGGCTGCTCGAGCACTGATAGCAGAAAACCGGTCTCATGGTTCACCACCAATTGTGGCTCAAGCATCTCCACAGCTACCGCCATTCCTTGTCTCGTGCGAAAACGGTTTACTATTCCAATATCATCCTGGAGGCTAATAACAACCCCAAAGTCCTCTTTTCCACCACCCACCACCTCTGTGCACCCCCTCAGGCATCCTCCATCTTCACTTCAAATGCGAAGTGCAAGGAGGTCATGGACGTCTTCTCCTCCAAGAACAAAAACATCCGCCAGGCAGCGTCATCCTCCTGCCTCTCGTCGCCCACCACCACCACTCCACCCCCCTCACCCTCCCTTTCATCAGCTCCTACCTCGACCCCCTTCCTACACTCCTTCTTCCCCGTCTCTCCTTCCTCCCTCATGCACCAAGACCTCCATGAAGCCCAGCACCTGCTGCCATAACCCCCTCCCCACCAACCTACTGCTCACCCATCTGTCCCTCCTCTGCCCACTGACATCATCAACCAGTCCCTCTCCACTGGATCAGTCCCTGCTCCCCTTAAAGCTGCTGCCATCACCCCACTCCTTAAAAAACCTTCCCTAGATCCCTCAAATCCTAGCCACTACCGCCCTATCTCAAACCTGCCCTTCCTTTCAAATGCACTCGAACGTGTTGTTGCAAACCAACTCCACACCCACCTCTCCTCCCACTCCCTCTTTGAACCCTTCCAGTCCGGTTTCTGCCCTGTCCACAGTATAAAGACTGCGCTTGTGAAAGTCACAAACGACGTCCTCTCTATCTGTGACCAAGCTGCCTCTGCCTCCTTATCCTCCTGGACCTGTCCGATGCGTTCGACAGTCGATCACACCATCCTACTCCACCGCATGTCCTCTGTCATCCAACTCAGTGGGACCGCACTTGCCTGGTTCGAGTCCTACCTCACAAATCACCAGCAGTACATCGTCACAAACAGCTTTTCCTCCCGCTCTCACCCGGTTACCTGTGCGGTACCCCAAGGATCCATCCTTAACCCCCTCCTCTTCCTCAAATGCATGCTCCCTCTTGGGGATGTCATCCAGATACATGGGATACACTTCCACATGTATACGGATGACACCCAACTCTATTTCTCCACTTCACTTTGCAACCCCCAGTCCCCTGATGTTCTGTCAGCCTGCCTGTCAGACATCAGGAGCTGGATGAGTGCAAATTTCTTGTAGCTGAATATTGACAACACAGAGGCCATATTCTTTGGCTCTCGTCAACATCTCCATTCCCATGGCTCTCACCTCCTCCACCTTCCTGGTCTACCCCTAAAACTCTCCAAACCTGTGCGCAACCTAGGCGTTAGGTTCGACCCCCAACTGTCCTTCCTCCCTCACATCCAGTCCCTCACCAGCATCGCCTTCTTCCACTTCCGATGGATCGCCCGTCTCCGGCAATACCTCACCCCAAAAGCCGCTGAAATCCTGGTCCACGCCTTTGTCACGTCTAGGCTGGACTATTCCAATGCCTTCATAGCCAGTCTCCCCTCCACCACAATCCACAGAATCCAGCTGATTCAGAACTCTGCCGCCCGCGTTCTCACCCGCACCAAACTTCGCTTCCCCCATTATCCCAGTCTTTGCCAGCCTCCACTTGCTCCCTGTCCCCGAGGGGATCGATTTCAAGATCCTCATCCTTGTCTTCAAATCACTGCACTCCTCTGCACCCCCCTATCTCTCTGACCTCCTCTCTCCTCAAACCAGCATCCGTTGCCTTCGCTCCACCGGGTCTGGCCTCCTCCATGTCCCCCGAATCCTCCCCTTCATCTTCGGCGGCCGTGCCTTCAGCCACTATGCCCCGAGGCTCTGGAATTCCCTTCCTCAATCCCTTTGCCTCCTCTTTTCCCAGTTTCAGGTCCCAGCTGAAGACCTTTCTCTTTGACCACACCTTTCTACCCCTGCCCCTGTTCTGGGATCCGTTATTTTGAATCTCTCTGAGATGCCATCCGGCATGGAGGGCGCTATATAAATCGAAGTTGTTGTTGTTCAAAACACAAAATACTACAGATGCTGGGAATCTGAAACAAAAACAGAAGTTGCTGGAGAAACTCAGCAGGTCAGGCAGCATCCATGGAGAAAGGAAAAAGAGTCAACGTTTCGGGTCTACAACCCTTCGCCAGTTCTGAGTTTCCCCAGCAACTTCTGTTTTTTGTTGTTGTTGAAAACTGAAACCTGGATCACCCCAGGCGACACCTTCCCCCTCACAGTGGTGTGGCTATCATCTCCAGGATGTCACTCACTCTATCCCCCTACTCCTCTGGGTCATTCCCCTCATTTGAGCATATTACCCTCTACTATCCCTCCAATCTTTCTCTCAAAATCCTCCTCGTTTACAACTGCCTAAAAACCTCCCCAACCGTCACCTCCTCATTCTCGATGACATCAATCTTCACTTCACCCCTTCTTGCTCCATCCCGTTGGACTCCTGCTCTTTTCTCTCAACCTTTCTCTCCACATCCACTCTACCACCCACTTCATGACCACCCACTCGACTTGATTATCACTGGGGCCTCAGTGTCTCGGATATCACCATCACCGACAAGGTCATCTCCGACCACCTCTTCATCTCCTTCAACTCATCAGTTCTTCATCCCACCGTCACAAAACCCACCTTCATCCTGTACCGTCCTGGAAGATAATCTCCCCGCAATCCCTCTCCGCAGCTCTGGAGTCATCTGATCTCCTCCCCCTCTAGCTCACCTCCCGCACTGATCCATGCTTCTCACTCACTCTCCTCCATACTACCCTCTCTGCCTCCTCCACACGAACCTCACCTTAGTTCATCAGCCACCTCCGCTCCCTCAAGGGTCAGGTGGGGGCTGCTGAACCCACCTCGCTCAAATCTGGCCTAATTGTCCACCAGTTTATCTGGTAGGACTACACAAAAATTAGCTCTCTGCTCTTGCCTCCGCCAAATCATCCTACTCCAAGATAACCTAGCAACCCCAAGCTCCTGTTCTCCACAACAAACCGGTTCCTCCGTCCACTCCCCATACCTCGTGTATTCTCCCCTCTGTGAGGAGATGCTGGATTTCCTTGAGTCCAAAATTGAGGTAAGCCGTACAGCTGCCTCTGCCCTCCCAACTGCCATTCCTTCTCCAACTCCCCACCACACCCCAACCCCTACCCATCCCTCCTTCCAAACTTTCAAACCTATCTCCCCCTCCGTCATCACCACCACATCCTATGAAGCCCACCACCTGCTCTCTTGAGCCCATCCCTGACTCTCTCCTTACCTCCCAGTTCCACCATATCGCCCACCACTACTCTATGACACTATCAATCTTTCCCTTTCATCTGGTACAGTTCCCATTCCCCCACAAAACAGCCACAATAATCCCATCTTTGAGAAACCTTCCCTGGACGAATCCCTGCTCTCCAATTACCGGTAAATCGCCAACCCATCCTTTCTTTCCAGGGTCTTTGAAACAGTCATTGCTTTCCAGCTTTGCTCTTTCCTCTCGTCCCACTCCCTCCATGAGCCCCTTCAATTGGATTTACGTGGTGACCACAGTACGGAAACTGCTCTGGTCAAGGTCACAAATAACATTTTGTCCATCTGTGACCAGGGTTCTATCTGCCCACTCATCTTCCTTAACCTTTCTGCCACCTTTGACACCATGGACCATTCAATCCTACTCTACCGCCTCTCCTCTCGCCTCAACCTTCAAGGCTCAGTCCTTAATTCTCACACCATCTCCACTTTGTCTCCGCCAACGGTTTCAGTTCCAGCCACCGCACCTTCTCATGCGGTGTTCCTTAGGTTTTGTCCTCGGTTTCCTCCTCTTCAACCTCTACATGCTCTTCCTTGGTGGCATCATCTGCAGACATGGGATAAATTTCCACATGTATGTGGACGACACCCAACTCTACCTCTCTGCTTTCACCCACAATTCAAGGACTACTGGTGTCCTGACAGACTGTCTGTCACTCATCAAGTCCTGGATGAAAGACAACTCTATACAGCTGAATGTCAGCAAGACCAAGGCCCTCCTGATTGGCTCGTGGCAGCATCGCCACACCTCAGGAAATGGCAGCATTAGCATCCATGGATGCACACTCCACCTAGCCAAGCCAGTCAGGAACCTGAGCTATCCTTTCTCCCCCATATCCGTGCCATGACCAGCAATGCCTTCCACCACTTCCGCAACATCGCCCGTCTCCGCTACTGCACCACTGCTCCATGTCTCCTGCCCCACCCGCCCTACCATCGACAGCCCGGCTTTTAGCCTTTCTGCTTCTACATTTTAGAACTCCATCCCACAATCACCTTGCCTTGTTTCTTCCCTTGCCTCCTTCAAGACCTGTCTCAAGACTGCCATCTTTGACCGTGCCTTCAATCACCATCTTACCTCTGCCCTCCCTCATCCCAACCCTGCCCTGCCACCTACCCCATGTTCGGGTCCTGAACTGACTGTTCAGCGTCTTGAGATGTCCTCTCATTGTGAAAAGTGCTCTACAAATGTAATTGTGTTGTTGTTATTGTTCTAGCTAGCCTTTGGAGTAAGTGGCCCCCAAGTCAATTTCTTAAAGAAACTACTTCCATCATATAGTGCCTTATACGTCAAAATCAGTGAAAGTGCTTTACAGTAATTATCTTAATGTTAGCAACTGTTGTTGGTAAACATTTTATTTGACAGGTTCCACAAAAGCACTGGACTACGGTAATCTATGTTGGTCAGGATTAGTATCATAGCATCTTTATTGCCTACCAGACAACAGGCAAACAGAGACTTTGTTCAATGCATCATCCAAAGGAACACTCTCCAAGTGCTGAAGTACACAGCATATCCTAAGTCCTAAATGGAGCTTAAACCTACAACATTGAACTTCAGGCAAGAAGGTTACCAAACTGAGTCAAGCTGACACCTTGACTTCCATCCATTCCAAAACTGAATGTGAATCTGCTTGTATCACTCTTAAGCACCTTTTCATAGAATAGAATCATAGAATCATAGAATTTTACGGCACAAAAGGAGGCCATTCGGCCCATCTAGTCTGTGCCGGCTCTTTGAAAAGAGCGATTCAATCCCATTGCCCTGCCCGCTCCCCATAGCCTAATAGACCCGTTCTTCCTAAATAAAGATCTAATTCCCTTTTAAAAGTTGTTATCGAATCAGCCTCCACCACCTTTTCAGGCAATGCATTCCAGATTCGAACAACTCGCTGAGTGAAAAAATTTCTCCTCAGCTCCCCTCTACTGCGCCTTGAAACTATTTTAAATCTGTGACCACGAGTCACAGATTCACCCACGAGTGGAAATAGTTTTTCTCTATTTGCCCTGTCGAAACCCCTCATGATCTTATAAACCTCTATTAGGTCTCCCCTCAATCTTCTCTGCTCCAGAGAGAATAACCCTAGCCTATCTAGCCTCTCCTCATAGCTGAAGTCCCTCAATCCTGGCACCTTTTGGTGACCAATTACATAAATCTTGGTCAAATCAAAGTTCTCTTGCTACATTGCTGAACTGTAGCCCCTAGCAGGTCAATGAAGAAGGGACACAGATTATATCATAGAATCTTACGGCACAAAAGGAGGCCATTCGGCCCATCGAGTCTGTGCCGGCTCTTTAAAAAGAGCAACTCAATCCCACTCCCCAGCTCTCTCCCCCATAACCCGTCCTCCCCAAATAAATGTCTACCTCTCTTTTAAAAGTTGTTATCGAATCGACCTCCACCACCTTTTCAGGCAATGCATTCCAGATTCAAACAACTCACTGAGTGAAAACATTTCTCACCTCCCCTCTTAAACTATTTTAAATCTGTGACCTCGGGGTCACTGACACACCCACCAGTGGAAAGTTTTTCCCTGTTTATCCTATCGAATCCCCTCATGATCTTGAAAACCTCTATTAGGTCTCCTTGTAACCTTTTCTGCTCCAATGAGAATAAACCAGTTGGAACAGTGGACAAAACTGTCTTATCCCCATAGCAAGGAGGGTAACAGAATGCTTAGAAAAATAAGAGGTGGACGTAATTAAGTAAGAACTATTCATCAGTAGATATATGTAATAACATGACATACTGCTTGTGTAGAGAATTTTTGACAGAGTCATCTCTAGTATAGCTCCACGGCTTCCTTCACCGAGCATATGCAACTATGAAAAGAAGTAAAAATAGCATTAATATATTTAACATTAGATATTGTGGAATAACCAACTTGAATGCACATTGATATTTGTTTCTGACGGTTTTTGAAAAAATGATGAACATGGTACACTAATTCATACTCAAGAGGCAATTTAACTGAAGCATGTTTTCTGGGTTAAAATGTTACCTTCTATGATTTATTGGATACTCGCTCCATTAGACTTTATAGATTAATATTCCATGTAAGGCAATAATAAACAAAATAAACGGGTGCTGAACCATATTGCCAAATCAGTTAAATTCAGTTGAAAATGGTAATGACAATAATTTATAAGATGGAATTTGATCACCAATAAACACATAGATCATCTGTTCATCACTCGTGAATTCAAAATGAAAGTGTATATAGCTAGCTCACTTATTTCTACACAAGAACACTATCTTGAACAGAAGAACTTAAAATTAGCTTTTTTTCCCCACTGACAAATTGTTATGAAATAGAAAATTCTGGATTTGATTCCCCATGCAAGTTAAGAGCTTGTAAAGTTGACTGTGAGTAAAAAAAATCAGTAAAAGTTTTTAAATAATTCAAAACACTATTTCCTGACACTTATATAATAATTTTTGCATGTGATATTAACTCCTTAACATGTCACTGAAGCTTCTCAAAGTGCTTAGCAGAATATACTGAATTGACTATATTTTGTGGGCAAAACCTGTCATGGATTGAGTTATGTTTATTAATTTTTCAACGGATTATTACATCCAGAAAGTGGACGCCAATCAACTAGAAACCGGGGTCCTACTTACTGCAAGACAAATAGAGGCATGTGGTTTAAGGAAACGTCCCTAGGGTTTTGCCCTGCCCTGGAAATCAAACCTGGGTCCTCTCGCTTTCGAGGCAAGTGTTCTAACAAGTAAGCTACAGGATTCCATAAATCATAAATTTTGATTTGTAGTCTTCCTGTCATAACATAATCATAATAGAGGTATGATATAAGAAAAAATGTGAAAGAGACATTTTGAAAATAGTGCCAAATTTTAAAGCTATACAAACTACAAATGACTAATGGGCCCTGAAATTGTTTAAGCTTCACAATTTATGTCACCATATAAATTCGAGTGGATTAATGACTTGCTGTACACTTCTAGACATATTTTATCCTTGAAGCAAGTATTTTAATTACAATTGATCAAAATTATACTGTTAAATTATGCGAACTTAATAGTTCCCACAAAAAAGCAAACTAAATATCTTTAAGCTAAGTTCAGGCCACACAAAAGACATTTTCCAGTATTTACTATTTAATAATTTATTTGATCATGTCTTATCCTGTCTTCAGGATGTCTGAAAGCATTTCACAGAATATACTGTAAAGTAAATTGACTATTTTGTGGGTGAATATACTGATTATTCTAAAAATATCTATATCAAAATAAAATCCAGATTGTTTCAGTACGATGAAGTGAGAGATGCTATGGAACTCTTTTATCCAAAAGGCTGTGGATGCTGAATCCATTAGAAGTTTCAAGATTGAGGTGGATAGATTTTTCTTAGTTTAGGGTAAAAAGGGATATGAAGCAAAGGTGGTTATTTGAGTTGATGTACAGATCAGCCATGATCTAATAGAACAACAGAACAGACTTGAGGGGCTGGATGGCCAACTCCTGTCCCTATCTTCCAATTTCTACTTTTACATTTACTGTTAACACTTTGTTTCTGATGTGAGCCCAGAATTTTGTGTAAAACAAATTGAACAGTGGAATCTATTATTTCTATTAGAATCCTATCCTCAAAACCAAAGATATTTTCTAAATCTATTTGTTCCCTTTTTATAATAATAATCCTTGCATTTTGATATAGCACTTTTCACATCTTATCGACGTCCCAAAGCGCTTCACAGAATATATTGTAAAGTGAATTGACTATATTTGGGGGGGAGTCACGGCAGCCAATTGCACACAGCAGTGTCCTACAAACAGTCGTGGACTGAAATGACCAATTTTATTATTGTGTTTTTCTCTCCCCTCTTTTAAAAAAAAGACATTTCCACTTTTTGCAGTCATTCCAGGCGACTATTTTACTGATATAAAGTATGACAAATTGATTCCCTAACAATAAATGGGGTTAGAATTGGGAAATCAAATCTCTGTATCCGTGCAATTGAATTCAAGTGCCATTAACAGCCTTTGTCAATAAACTTACCTCATCTATTACAACAAGTCCCAGACTATTCATTCTTTTGGTTTCTATTAGAGAGTTCACCAAACTGTGAGCCTTCTCAATGGTGGCGATATACAGGGAATTCTTCTGTCTATGTTTGATTGGAGGAAACTTCCCTTTGCTCCCGGCATACTCTTCCACCAAGAAATTAAATTCTATTCCAAAACCTGAGAGACCTCGGACCTAATGGAAAGCAATTAGAAATTAAACAGAATGCTACGTATTATATAAAGTACTAAGACGATGTAAAGCACCCGCTCTTGAGATTGTCTATATGTTTGTGTCTCTATGTATTTGTGAGAGTCTATCTGAGTGTTTTTTCTCTCTATGTTTGTGAGATTTTCTATGTCAGTGTGTCTGTCTCTCTCTCCTTGTATACGTGTTTGTGTCTGGGTATAATCCTTCTATATGTGTGTTTATGAATGTCTTTGTGAATGTGTATGTCTATCCTTGTGTGTGTATGTCTCTTTGTATCTATGCGTGTGGGAGTCTCTCACTCTCTGAGAGTGTGTGTCTATCACTTTTGGACCCTGAACTCCTTTAGAATTTCCCATATTTGATCTGATAGGTGGGCTGACTTGCAAACAATAATTTATATAGCACATTTCAAGTCAGGGAGATGTCTCAAAGTGCTTTATACAACTGGATGGGAGTTTGAGCTGTGGGTGAGGATGATGACTATGAGTTGTTGAAGAGATGTCTTAAGGAGGATCTTGAAAGCAGGGAGGGAAGGGACAGGAGTAGGGATTTCGGGAGTTCCAGAAAGCAAGGATAGAATGTTTTAAAACTTGCCCACTGATGCTAAGTACAGCAGTTAAGGAATATGAAGCAGCGTGACCGAGAATCTTGAATTGGATCAACAGAAGTTCCAGCATTATAGTGGAGAATACATTACAGAACGACAATTTATGCATTTAAAGCTAACTTTAGAAATCACAGATCACATAAAATAATGTGAGATGACATATTAAACATTGTAATGGAGTGGGAATATGAATTCCCAACTAAATTATAACACACAACACACACTTTAAGGAAAACAAATCTGCAGTTCTGTTATTCTTAATTACCTATTCTGACCACAGAATATAAAAAGCTAATATTTACTCCATTAACTGTAATAATAATCATAATACTTAAGACAACATTTAAGAGTCACAATGTGTAGCTCACTGAATCCCTTAAAATTATATAGTAAGAAACTTTGGCAACAAAAAGCATCCCAGAAGATATTGCTGTAATTTTCTACTTGCTAACTGTACAAAAATATGAATGCTACATCCTATTTAGTCAGTCTGACTTACTAAATCGGTTGTAATATTCATAGATTATATTGTTGTGACTATGGATTTACGATTTCTCTTATATAGAGTACCATAATACTTCATCAATGCTATTTAATCGCAGCAAGCAAAAACAAATTATGTTGTAGGTTTCATTGTTTTCCTTACCTTTTCTTGGACAATAGCCACATATGGTAAAACAAACAGTGCATCTCTCTTCCTGCAAAGTAGCTCCTGCATGATCAAAATCTCAGCAACCAATGTCTTTCCACCACTAGTTGGTAGTGAATAAATTAGATTCTTTCTTTGCTGCAAGGTTTTCAAAGTCAAACAAGTGTGTTGCCATTCTGTGGAGTTTATTAATGAACATTCGATTATAAAATGCTAAATATTTCAGGAAATAAAAATGGTTCAGGTAAAAATAACAATTAAAAGCAAGTTTGCTTTGACTAAGTGTAATGATTTGAGGGTTTCACACACACACACACACACACAATTGGCCACTGCAATGGGTGTAAAGTTTTGGAACACTCGTTACCAAAGACCTGGAAGAGATCTATTCTTAAGATGGGTCTTTCAGGAGCTAAGGGTGGGGCAAGGTGGAGAGACCGTGGGATGGAGTTCCAGAGAGTAGAGACAGAGTGGCTGAAGGCCCACCTGCCAAAGGTGGGGTAGGCAAGGTGGGGGACATAAAGCAGGCCAGAGCCCGCTGAGCAGAGGGAGCGGACAGGTTACAGATAGGTCACAGAGGTTGGGAGGAGCAAGGCCATGGAAGGCTCTGAAGGTGAGGACCAGGATCTTGAACCTCATCCTCTCTGTGATGGGAAGCCAGGGGCGTCAGGTAAGGATGGGGCTGATAGGGACATGGAGCCTGGTACAGGAAAGGACACCAGCTGCAGACTACTGGATGATCTGCAGCCTATGGAGGGAGGAGTTGTGGAGATTGACAAGCCTGGATGTTATGAATGCATGTACGAAGGATCTGGTAGCTTCCAGTGTGAGACGGTAGGGGGGCCAGGTGATGTTGCGGAAGTATGGAAAGGCATGGATGTGGGATAGAAATGGTTTTTGAGGGCCAGCCAAGGTTCCCAACTGGCTGAAAAGGTGGAGTGTGCATCCTTGGATGGTGATGCTATCACCGCCTGAGGTGCGGAGGTGCTGACAGGAGCCAATAATTAGGAAGGCCTTAGACTTTTAGAAGCTGTCCTTCTCATGGGACACACCTGAATTCAAGAACAACAACTTGCATTTATATATTGTCCTTCACGCAGGCAGTGTCTTGGAGCACTTAACAGTGGCTAAGTCAGGGGGAGGGAAGAGTGTCCGCAAGCATGGTGGAAGAGGAAGGTTTTCCATCATGATCTAAGAGGGAACGATGGGGGGAAAAGCGGAGGGATTGGGGGAGAGAGTTCCAACGCTCTGCAGGGTAGTGGTTGAAAGGCAGAGAGGAAGGGATGAGGTAGCAGGTAGTGGTGTACAGAGAAATTAGGTTACAAGGTAGGGAGGTGCTAGCTCGTGAAGGGATTTGTAGATGAGTGAGAGTATCTTGAAATCAATACCCGAGAAGAATTATTTTCATTCGAGTGTGTTGCACATCAATAACAGGGCAGAATTGTTTCAAAATACAATAGTAAATGAATACAATATTAAATATTCTTTCCGCCAATCTATTTACCATAAAGATCTTTGATGCCTTTGAACTGGAAAATTAGATCTCGAACTTTGGTTGGAAGTCCATAGAAAGGGCCCATATCAACATCTGAATTAGCTTTGATAGTTCTCATAGCAACATTTATCTCTTCAGTAACCACAGCATCCTTTAATTGTTTACTTTTTGACATCTGTTGGACTGGAGCAGCAGCATTTCCAGCCATTGCGCTTTTCATCTGATCTTTCAGGCTTCTCCGAGTATTCGCCCCAGAATTTGTAGTTCCTGATTGCTTAGTTATTTTGCCAGTATTTGCCATTTTGACCTCCAAAACTGAAGGCATTTCAAAATTATTATTGTGACAATAGTTCAAAGAGCAATTGCCTCCTGCTTCTAAATCTACATTTTTATGTTCAATCAGCAATGAGGTAATTCCATCCTTTACTTCAAGTTGTGAGCTAGGTAATTCATTAAGTGCATTTTCAACTCGTGAGACAAAGACAGCTTTACGCCAATCTTCTGCCATGGTTACGTTAGTCTTATTTACAACAAAGTCTTCATAAGGATTGTTAAATGTTGGCTGATATTCGTGGTTATGGAGTTCCTTGACATCCTCCACAGGAGTTGAAGCCAGAATTTGGGTACAATTAGAAATTCCTCTCTCTGCTTCATCAAGCTGCACCAAAAGGCCACTGTCGTCCGCAAAGCTGTCATAGTCTCCAAAGAGGTCCTCATCACTGTTGCAATTAATCTGAAAAAGTACAGTATAATATATATTTTTTAAATGTTGTTCATCAACTAAATTAGCTAATTTGAGTGTGTAGGGTTACTCGCATCTTAAATTCCTCATGTGTTAACCTACAATACAAATTACATTTGTATATTGTCTTTCATGTCGGAAGAACGTCCCAAGGTCCTGGATAGTTAGGGGTTTGGACCTGAGCTGGGGTTGGGATCAGGAACGGTGGTGGGTGTCCAAAGGCTCGGTTGAAAAGAAGGCTTTTAAGACACGCCTGGATGGAGGCAAGGGAGATAGTGAGCCTAAGGGAATGTGGGATGGAGTTCCATTGGTTTGTGACAGAAAGGCTGAAGGCCTGGCTACTGATGGCAGTGTGAGTCAGGTGGAGGATATGGAGCAACCCAGAGCCTGCTGAGTGGATGGAACAGTCAGGTTGATATGGAGTCAACAGGTCACAGAGGTAGGAAGGGGCAAGACCACAGAAGAACTTGAAGGCGAAGACAAGGATTTTAAACTCTATCCTCTGGGGAATGAGGTGCAAGTGGAGTGGGGCGAGGGTGTGGATGATGGGGTCATGGAACCTGATGCGGGAGAGGGCACGTGCTACAAAATTCTGGATGATCTGCAGTTTGTGGGGGGAAGAATTGGGAATGAATATCCGAAAGGCTAAGTGATAATGAGGAATGGGTTGTCAAATGTCCCTCGTTTTCTTGATAATGATCCTTCAAGAAAGAAAATAATAATAAAATTGGTCACTTGAATCCACGACTGTTTGTGGACACTGCTTGAGCGATTGGATGTCAGGTTTCGCTCACAAGTATGCAAGCAATTCACTTTACAGTATATTCTGTGAAGCATTTTGAGATGTTAGAGGAGGGGTTAGAGGAGGGGTAAGTCAGGGGACAAGGGGAAGGGTAGGACAGGAGAAAAGTATAGAGCAGGCCAATTCTGTCTTGAAGTGCATGTATGCAAATGCACGTGGTTTGACAAACAAAATTGGGGAGCTGCACACTCAAGTTGTTGCAAGGGGATATGATGTGGTAGCAACAACAGAGACCTGGCTCAAGGAAGGGCAGGAATGGGAACTGAACATTCCTGGCTATAATGTATTCAGGAGGGATAGAGAAGGGAGAAAAGGAGTTGGGGTGGCAATATTAATTAAGGACTCGGTTACAGCCTTAGAAAGGATCGAGGTGGAAGAAGGCCTGATAACTGAATCTATTTGAATGAGTTGAGGAACAAAAAAGCAGTTACACTGTTAGGGTTATACTATAGACCACCAGATAGCGGGAAGGAGATAGATGAGCGGATCTGCAAGCAGATTTCAGAAAAATGCAGAGCTAATAGAGTAGTGATATTGGGTGACTTTAATTATGCTAACATCAACTGGCAGAACAAGGAGGGAGAAGAATTCCTGAAATGTGTACAGGACAACTTTCTCGATCAATATGTTTCCAGTCCAACAAGAAAGGAAGACTGGATCTAGTTTTGGCGAATGAAGTGGGGCAAGTAGAGCAGGTTTCTGTAGATGAGCACCGAGGGAATAGTGATCACAATATCATTAGATTCAGTGTAATTATGGAAAGAGATAAGGAACACTCAAAGGTGAAGACACTCAACTGGAAGAATGCTAATTTCAATGAGCTAAAGCGGGACCTCCAAGGTGGACTGGAAAGAAAGATTGGCAGGTAAAACAGCTAACAAGCAGTGGGCAGTCTTCAAGGAAGACATAATTCGAGCACAGATTAGAAACATTCCAACAAAGGTAAAATGTAGGGCATCCAAACCTCCCTGAATGACTAGGGCAATTGGGGTTAAAATAAAGCAAAAAAAGGAGGCTTATGACAAGTATCAGGTCCAAGATACAGAAGTCAACCAAGCAGAATATAGGAAGTGTAGGAGAGAACTAAAAAAGGAAGTTAGAGGGACAAAAAGAATGCATGAGAAACAATTAGCAAGTAACACTAAGAGAATCCTAAGGTATTTTACTACATATTAAAGATAAAAGATTGGTCAAGGGTAGGGTGGGGCCAATAAGGGACCAAGCAGGAAATCTTATTGTGGAGGCAGAGGGCATGGCTGATGTACTGAATGAGTACTTTGCCCCTGTATTCACAAGAGAAGAAGATGCAGCCAATGTCACAGTATTGGAGGAGAGTGTAGTAGAAATGGATAAGATAAGCATAACCAGGGAGGATGTACTAAAAAGCTTGATGGCGCTCAAGGTAGATAAGTTGCCTGGTCCAGATGGGATGCATCCTAGGTTACTAAGGGAAGTACGGGAGCAAATAGCAGAGACTCTGGCCACAATCTTTCAATCTTCCTTGGACACAGGGGACTGGAGGGTTGCTGATGTTACTCCCCTGTGCAAAAAGGGGCAGAAGGACAAACCTGGGAACTACAGGCCAGTCAGTCTACGTCAGTAGTAGGCAAACTTCTAGAGTCTATAATCAGGGACAAGATAGATTTTCACTGAGAAAAATATAGGCTGATAAAGGAAAGCCAGCATGGATTTGTTAAAGGCAAATCTTGCCTTACAAATCTGATAGAATTTTTCAACGATGCAACAGAATGGGTGGACGAGGGTAGCGCAGTTGATGTAGTTTACATGGACTTTCAAAAGGCATTTGACAAAGTGCCGCATGAGTGGCTTGTTAGAAAAATAGAGGCCCACGGCGTTAAAGGGACAGTGGTAACGTGGATCCACAACTGGCTGTGAGACAGAAAGCAGAGAGTTGTGGTGAGTGGCTGCTTTTCAGACTGGAGGGAAGTGTGCAGTGGCGTCCCCCAGGGATCAGTTTTGGGACCACTGCTCTTTTTAATATATATTAAGGATTTGGATTTAGGTTTAGGGAGTACTGTTTCCAAATTTGCAGATGATACTAAGTTAGGGAGAATAGTAAACAGTGAGGAGGATAGTAGCCATCTGCAAGAGGATATAGATAAAATGGTAAAGTGGGCAGACAGATGGCAAATTAAGTTTAATACAGAGAAATGTGAGGTGATACACTTTGGGAGAAGAAATGACGGGAGGCAATATAGGCTAGATAGTACAATTTTAAAGGGTGTGAAGGAACAGAGAGACCTGGGGATTTGTTTTAGTGACTCTTTGAAAGTGGCAGGACAGGTAGACAAAGCCATTAAGAAGGCATATGGGATACTAGGCGTTATAAATAGGGGTATAGAATACAAAAGTCAGGAAGTGCTGATTAACCTCCATAAGACTTTGGTTAGGCCTCAGCTGGAGTACTGTGTACAATTCTGGTCACCACACTTTAGGAGGATATTAAGGCATTGGAAAGGGTGCAGAGGAGATTTACTAGGATTGTACCAGGAATGAGGGACTTCAGCTACGAGGAAAGGCTAGATAGGCTAGGCTTATTCTCTCTAGAACAAAGAAGATTGAGAGGAGACCTAATAGAGGTTTATAAGATTATGAGAGGTTTCAACAAGGTGAATAGGGAAAGACTGTTTCCACTGGTGGGCGAATCAGTGACTTGTGGTCACAGATTTAAAATAGTTTCAAAATGAAGCAGAGGGGAGCTGAGGAGAAATTGTTTCACTCAGCGGGTTGTTCAAATCTGGAATGCATTGCCTGAAAAGGTGGTGGAGGCAGATTCCATAACAGCTGTTAAAAGGGAACTTGATCTTTATTGGATTTTGCTCACCAAACACTCTGTCACTTCACCTTCGTGTTTTGAGAGATCTTTCTAATGTGAAAGGTGCTACAGTAAAACCTCGGTAATCTGACATTCTGAAAGCCGGCAATTCCCTAAAACCGGCAAGATATGAAAATAGGACAGCATTAGATTTTTTTCCGTTGTTGGCAAATCTTCTGAAGTTTAGAACAATTGCTTGTATTTCTCAGCGTTGCTACTCTGTATCCAGTGCTGTAGGTGGAGCTCGGGCATTGTTTTGCCTCAATGCTGCATTTACAGCACACATGGTATGTGCCGGTGCTTCCCCAGCCATTTCTTGGTAGGTTTCTAAATACTGGCAAACTCTGAAATCTGGAAGATGAGTGGGCCCAAAATTGCCGGATTATTGGGGTTTTACTGTATAACAACAACAACAAAATTGTACTTATATAGCGCCTTTCACGTCGGGAGAATTGTCCCAAAGCACTGAACAGTCTGGTTGGTACTCGAGCGGTGGGGTGGGGGTGGGTTGGGGTAGGAGGAATGGGAAGGAGAGTGGAAGAGGGGGAAGAGTTAGTGGGGCAGCCGAAGGCGCGGTCGAAGAGGAAGGTCTTGAGACCAGCCTTGAAGGAGGAAAGGGAGGAAGCAAGGCGGAGGAGCTGCGGGATGGAGTTCCATAGTGTGGGAGCAGAGAGGCTGAAAGCCAGGCCACTGATGGTTGGGCGGTTAGGGAGATGGACGCGGAGTGGGCCTGAGTCTGCTAAACGGAGGGTGCGGGCAGGCTGATAGGGAGACTGCAGATCAGAGAGATAGGCGGGGACAAGCCGTAATGGCCTTGAAAGTGAGGACAAGGATCTTGAATTCGATCCTCTGGGTGACGGGGAGCCAGTGTTGATGGGCGAGGGTGGGAGTGATGTGGTCGCGAAGCCTGGTATGGGAGAGTACACGAACTGTAGAGTTCTGAATGATCTGCAGCCTATGAAGGGAGGAGCTGGGGAGGCCAACGAGGAGAGAGTTCCCGTAGTCAACCCTGGAAGTGATAAAGGCATGGATGAGAGTACAGTGTACAGTACAGTTAATCCAAATGTAAGGATTATTCTTGTCATTGTCAATCAAATGTTTGAGTTCCATCATATGTGAAAAATAGATACATTGTAAATTGCTAGTTTGCTACTTTACAAATGAATGTTGTGTACGTTTCTTTACAGATTGGTACTGTGCATGTTTATGGGGGTCAGTATTATAATAATAATAATCCTTGGATTTGATATAGCGCATAAGATATAGACATCTTATCGACGTCCCAAAGCGCTTCACAGAATGCACTGTAAAGTGAATTGACTGTATATTTGTGGGCGAATCGCGGCAGCCAATTGCGCACAGTAGTGTCTTACAAACAGTTGTGGATTGAAATGACCAATTTTTATTATTGTGGTTTTTTGGGGATGGATTATTATTATGCGTGTAGAGTAAGGAAACTTGCCCAAGGTTTCGCCCCGACCTGCCTGGATTCGAACAGACATTGGAATAAACTCTTTTTGAATAGTGTCATGCGATCTTTAACTACCCAAAAAGGCAAAAAAGACCATAGTTTAAGTCTCATCTGAAGGACAGCACCTCCACAAATTCAGCAATGCTGAATCAAAGCAAATCAAAGCTAAGTTCATAGGGTAGCCTATACAACCCACAACTACTGACTCAAAGGTGTGAGGTCAACCAACTGAGCAGACAACATTATTTAGGAGGCGAGTGTTAAGAGTGTGGAGTACTGTGGGAATGAGTGTTGAGCACAATTTAAGGGTCAGTGTTGCATACATTGTACCGAATTTAGGAATCACTGTTCTTTGTACAATATTAAGGGATTACGGTAAATAGAACAACAACAAAATTACATTTATAGAGGGCCTTTCACGTTGGGAAGACGTGTACCGGTATTACTATATTAGTAGCAGTGTATTTACAAGTTTTCACATCTGCTAGACGTCTCAAAGCGCTTCACAAAATGTACTGTAAAGTGAATCAACTGTATATTTGTGGGCGAAACGTGGCAACCAATTGCACACAGCAGCGTCCCACCGACAGTCACAGATTGAAATGACTAATTTTCTTATTGTGTTTTTTTTGGGGGGGTGGGGGGGGGCGGCGGAGATTATTATTAGGCATGTTGAGTAAGGGAAATTTGCCCAAGGTTTCGCTCTGACCTGCCTGGATTTGAACACAGGTCTCAAGCTTGTTGTTATTTTGTATATTGACAGGGAATACGTTGGATATATTCAATGATCAGGTTGTTACACATTGATTGGACCTGTTTTGTGTACAATTATTAGTTCGTGTCCAATCATTGCTAATGTTTGTGATGATATGATCAATGTTGTGTTGCCGCAGTCACCTAGCGTGTGTGTGGGTGCCAGTTACTACCCCGCATCTCTGCACAGTTGTACCTCCTCCTCCAGGGACTGTGGGACCGGGGGGCTCGGCTGTCTCTCGGCCTCGGTGGCGGCTGGCGGCCTCTCCCCGTGGCTGTGTCTTTTGACGGCAGTGGGGGCAGTGCTGGAGCCGGCTCTTCTCTCACGGACCCTCTTGCAGCCTTTAACCCGCCGGGTGATATCTGGGGACGGGTCCCCGTCCATGGCCATACTGTGCGCTTTACCTCAGCAAAGCCGTCATTGCTCCCTCCCTCCCTCCCTTCCTCCCGGGGGCCTCGCTGTGTCAAGTGTGGAGAGGCTGCGGCCAGGGCTGTAGGCCGGCCTGGCCTGGGAGCGCTGCGCTGTGAGATGGGGTGGGGTCTGGGAACTCTAGGCCGGGGCTGAAGGCTCGCGGGCCGCACTCCGCGTCACCATGACACCGGGTATACAATTATCAGGCTAATTTAGCCTCAGGAATTCACTCGGGGATTGGCTGCGGTCGGTCACGTGATGGTGACGCGCGCTGATTTATGCCCCGCTCCCGTTGTGTCGGTTCATTGTCAACATTGGCTATCGACTTTACTATCGTGTTTTATCCTTTTATTATCGTGTGTCAACCATAAGTTTATTATTCCTGACACTGATGGTCTAACGTTCACAAAAAGCCCGTGACGTTCATGCGCAGGCGCCGCTCGAGAGACCGTTTCAAGAGCGGAAGTACCGCGGCCGCCAACTTCCGGCTGAGTTTAACGCTCCTTCAGTGGGATGTGGAGAGTTAGAGGCGTACAGAGAGCAGCTCAACAGCCAGGTAACACACTCAATAACACACAGCAACAGCCAGGTAACACTCTCAATAACACACAGCAACAGCCAGGTAACACTCTCAATAACACACAGCAACAGCCAGGTAACACTCTCAATAACACACAGCAACAGCCAGGTAACACTCTCAATAACACACAGCAACAGCCAGGTAACACTCTCAATAACACACAGCAACAGCCAGGTAACATTCCCAATAACACACAGCAACAGCCAGGTAACGTACTCAATAACATGCACCAACAGCCAGATAACATTTCCAATAACACACACCAATAGCCAACAACAACAACTTTGATTTATAAAGCGCCCTCCACGCCGGACAGCGTTTCAGAGCGCTTCACAATAACGGATCCTGGGACCGAGCCAGGGGCAGGGGGAGAAAGGTGACTAAAGGCGCGGCCGAAGAGAAAGGTCTTTAGCTGGGACCTGAAACTGGGAAGAGAGGGGGCAAGGCGAAGGGAGTGAGGAAGGGAGTTTCAGAGCCTTGGGGCATAGTAATTTACAATGATGTATCTGTTTTTCACAGTCAGGTAACATTCTCACACCAACACAGCAATAACCAGCACTTAACAACAAAATTACACTTGTATAGCGCCTTTCATGTCAGTAGGACGTCCCAAGGCGCTGGACAGTCATTGTTACAGACAAACACCAGCCAAGTAACACTCACTCATACCATCCCCACAGACACAACATCACCCAGGTGATACTCACACACCGATAATAGCCAGGTAATACTCACACACACAGACAGCCCTAGATGGGTAGCACACGGTGACCGCGTCAGACAGGCCTAATCATTCAACATGATGCGCACAGAGACAGCACCAGATAGATAGTGGGAGAGAGGGAGAGTGTGACCAATGCTGAGAGCAAGAAGACACCCACAGCAAAGCAACAGGCAAAAGTGAGGTATAGTTGTACTGAGACCAGGACAAAATCTGGAACCAGGTAATCGGGTACAGGGAGTGAATGAAAGAAAAATGATGAGGGGGAGAAAGACTGGGTCAGGGATTAAGTGATTAAGTTAAGAAAATACAGTGCTTAAGGTGAGGTTCAGTCTGCCTATGAAGGCGAAGGTTAATAATAATAATCCTTGCATTTGATATAGCGCTTTTCATGTCTTCTAGACGTCTTAAAGAACTTCATAGGATATACTGATGTGTGGGTGAAACATGGTAGCCAATTGTGCACAGCAGTGTCCCACAAACAGTCGTGATTGAAATGACCCATTTTGCTTTAATGGGGTTATTATTAGGCGTGTGGGGTAAGGAAACTTGCCCAAGATTTTGCCCTGCCTGGAATCGAACCCAGCTTTCTTGCTTGTAAGGCTCTAACCACTGAGCTACAGGACTCCAATGATCCCATGGCACTATTTTAAAAGATAAGCGAGTTTCTACTGGTGTCCTGGCCAACATTCCCCCGAATAAAATTGTTCATTTACTTCATGACTGTTTGTGGGATACTACTGTGCAAATCGACTGCTATGTTCACCTATAAAATATACAGTCCATACATTTAACATTAATAGTAATTACTATAAACTGTTTGGAGGTGTTTTGGTGTTCTCAATGCCATATCAAATATAAGGGTTATCATTAGTCTTTTGGTGCCTGGTTTGCATTTGATTAATTTCACTTTTAATTAATAAAAATTCTAACTATTGGGTCCAATTGCATCCAATAACAGTGAATAAAGTGCCTTTTAAAAAAAAAAGTCTAAATATATCTACATGGAGACCTGTAGCTCAGTGGTCAGAGCACTCGCCTCACAAGTGACAAACGTGGGTTTGATTCCCGGCAGGATGAAATGTTGGGCAAGTTTCCTTACTCCACACGGGGAAGTAGGAACCCAGTTGTTAAGCCAATTGATGGATTGCTTTTCTGGAGTTAATAATTTGTTCAAAACGAATTGGTAACTCAATCCACGACTGTGGGACATGTGCAATTGTTTGCCACGTTTCACCCCCCCAACATACAGTCAATTCACTCTACAGCATATTCTGTGAAGCATTTTGAGATATAGATGTGATGAGGCACTTTATCAGCGCATTATTATTATCATCTGTACCATTCTGGTACAATGTATAATTGTAATTGGTACAGTTGACACTACTGTGCTGTATTTAAATGTTTTATACTTTTGGGTAACTCTTAAATTTATTGTGATAATGTAATCCATGTTAAAATTATTTTGGACATGTTTAGCTATATGTAAAAGCTAGTACAGTAAAAGCCCGTTTATCCAGCACCCTCAGGACCTGGCTAATGCCGGTTAAAGCGTGTGCTGGATATTCGGCCGAAAACTCAAAAAATATATATTTTAATGCATTTTTCTGGATAAATTCCAGTTGATCAAATACTGACTATTTTTTTGCAATGCCGGTTATACGGAAGGTACGGTTGATCGGGTGCTGGATAAACAGGCTTTTACTGTACACAGCAGAAAAACAATTGGCAATGCTTATCTTTTTCAGGCATATGGCAACGGGGCCTAAACATTCTTCCGGATGCATCCACGAGTGGCATATCTGATGCGGTAAGAAAATATTTTCTGGCTTGCACACGCTGCATCTGTACATCCCAAAGCAGTAGTTTACAGTGGATTCTCAAAGTGATATCTGGTTTGTTGAGTAAATTGGATGTTCAAACTGAATAATCTCCAGGACAGCTTGCCAAGCAACCACAATAACACTTGAATAGCGTCTTTCACGTCAGGAGAACTTCCCAGGAGCTGGACAGTCACTGCTTCAGACCCGAGCTGAGGACGGTGGGGAGTGGGGGGAGGGGGGCGCGAAGGGGGGGATTAGGAGTTGCCAATGGGTTCATCAAAGAGAAGCGTTATCAATGGTGGTTTCAGTTGAAACAAAAATAGAAATCGCTGGGAACACTCAGCACATCAGGCGACCTTCTATGGAGAAAGGAAAAGTGAGTCAACGTTGATTTCAGTTGGTTCGACTCCAGTAGTACATCAGCACACATTCTGGGGTCCCCTGAGCCTTGGCTTTTGCTAACCTGTTCCAAATACAGGTATCCCGCCCCTACCGCGGCCTCGCTAACCACGAAACGCACGCATCCACGGTTTGCTAAATGAGACAACCCTCGCAAACCGCATTTTACATCCGCGATTTACATCCGTGGGTTTAAATTTTTAAAGTTTCACTCCTCCAAACAAGGGACCGCATTCATTCGCGTATTGGTGTGTATTCATCCGCTCCTCGATTCCCGCCTATCAGCATCCTTACTACTTACGTGGTCTAGGTGCACTTGTGAATTACAGGTACTGTATGGGTACACACCCTCCATTTCTGTCTATCTCTGTGTAAGTCCGTCAGACAACCCCCCCAGACCTCCATGTCACCCCCCACCCTCCGTGTCTCTCTATCTCTGTGTAAGTCTGTTGGACAGCCCCCCCCAGCCCTGGTGCCACCCCCCCCCCCCTCTCCCGCCCCTCCCCCTCTCTCTCAGTCAGTCAGACAGCCTGCTGCAGATCCTGGCAGCCAATGCGCCCAAACTTACTCCCCTATCCCCATGTACAGGTATGTTAAAACTGAGTGTGTTTTTTTGTGTTTAGTTTTACTAAACGCGTACTTACTCCCCCTATCCTCACGTTTGCTGTAGGGCCCTGCATTTTCCAACCGCGGTTTTACTAACCGTGGAGGTTTTCAGGAATGTCTTCCCCGCGGTTGGGGAGGGATACCTGTGTATATAAAAGCCTTAGGTATGTTTCCGCAATTGTGTCCTCCTGACGCGGATGACGCTGTGTCAAATCAATCAATCAATAAAAGCCTTAGGTATGTTTCCGCAATTGTAACAGTGAACTTCTAAAAGAAAAAGAAAAACCAATAAGCTTAAAAAAACAACAACAAAGAAAAACAACCCAGTGATTAAAGCTCACTTATTTTGTAAACAATGAATACATTATTTAAGAAAAGTTTTGAAATGTATGAATAAACGTGTTCAAAAACACTAGGCCACGTATGTTACGCGGAGGTATAGCTAGTTTCCCTTATTTCACCTCTTTGACCTTGCTTATGTTAGCCTCCTCCCTCAACCCCACTCGGTGTCAGGCTCTGCCATTGTAAAGTGCTCTGAGATGTTACCTGGTTATAATACATATGCAGTATTTATTTTATAAAGTACAACATTTAAAAAAAATTGTACTGAAGATACAAATGCATTTCTACACCAGGGCACAATATTTCAATTTAAATATCAATCAAGTTGTTGTTGCATCTGTATATGGAAAACATTGAGTGACTAATTTTTTAATGTAGATTTTACAACTTGACTTGGCAGATTATTTAGTTATTTATGTGAAGCTCCTGTAGCTCAGTGGTTAGAGCACTCGCCTTACAAGCATGAGACCTGTGTTTGAATCCAGGCAGGTCAGGGTGAAATCTTGGATAAGTTTCCTTACTCCACAAGCCTAATAATAATCGGTCCAAAGAAAACCTACAATAATAAAAACTGATCATTTCAATCCAAGAGACTGTTCGTGGGACACTGCTGTGCGCAATTGGCTGCCGCGTTTCCCCCACAAATATACAGTCAATTCACTTTACAGGATATTCTGAGAAGCGCTTTGAGACATTGATAAGATGTGAAAAGTCCTATATCAAATTATTATATTTATTTGTAATTGCAGATCACTTTTTAAAATAAAATTCCAATGGTAAATTGTTGCAGGAATGTCCGCACTCAATAGTTTTCACTTTTTTTTTCAGCCAATCCAGTTAGAAAATCCTTACAAAGAATCTCCTAAGAGGTGCACTTTGTGCGCTGTAGATGTAAACTACAAGAATGTGCAGGTTTGTCCTTGATATTTTGTTGGGGAGAGGGAACATGTTATAAATGAGGTTAGATAAGCAACTTTGGGTAACATCTGCCAACAAAATTGCAACTGGCATGTATAATGTGAACAACAATTATATGTTCTACCAATGTAATGAAGGATAATATAAACTTTTTGAGGTATGGAAAATACTTTAAATGAATTTCATTTAAATTTTTTCTGCTGTGGTAGACATCTAAGAGAAGGAAGTTTAATCCGGTGTCCTGGTGAACAATTCCCCAACTAAAATTGGGTTACACACACTGCGGAACATTGCTGTGCGCAAATTGGCTGTTGCCTTTCGTCCACAAAATACAATCGGTGCACTTTACAGTATATCCTGTAAAGCACTTTGAGACATCTCGATGATGTGATCAAGCACTATATTGAATGCCAGGATTGTTGCAATATACAGTAAAAGCCCGTTTATCCGGCACTCTCCGGGGGTTCGGGGGATTGACGGTGTCGGATAATTTGGCGGCAAGTTGCCGAATGCCAAACACAAAAAAATTACGTATTTTAAAACATACCATATTAATAATACAATAATAGTATCAGAATATTGTGTGGATACTTACCAATAAAGATTCTAGCACACTTGGTAAAATGATCGTATAAAATACTTTTTTGGTAAAAACCCAAAATTTGTAAGTTTAATAAGTGCCCATGCGCAAAGAACATACTCCCGATTGCTGGAATGGGGAATTGCCCCGGGAGGGGCTGGAGCAATCCAGTTGATCGGGTCACTGATAAACGGGCTTTTACTGTATTGATAATTGTTGTATCAGTCAATTGGGAGAGAATCTATGATAAATACACACTTGTCATTCCGAAGATCTAATATTACCATTCAGTATTTTATCAAAATGTAGAACTTGATGGAAATGAAAGATCATACTCAAGGCTGACATGAATGCAGTACTAGGGGAGCACTGCATAGTTGGAGGTGCAGTTCTTTGGATGATATCTTAACATAAGAACATAAGAATTAGGAGCAGGAGTAGGCCATTCGGCCCCTCGAGCCTG
Organism: Hydrolagus colliei; assembly: GCA_035084275.1. Classification (NCBI taxonomy): domain Eukaryota; kingdom Metazoa; phylum Chordata; class Chondrichthyes; order Chimaeriformes; family Chimaeridae; genus Hydrolagus; species Hydrolagus colliei. Next base: position 19,974,961 of record CM068742.1, on the reverse strand, counting down.
CCCCGCCATTCAATAAGATCATGGCTGATCTATTCTAGCTCCACCTACCGCCTTATCACCATATCCCTTAATCCCTTAAATCAAGATACTGGCTAGCTGTTCAGGACGTTAATGGAAAACAGAAGGGTGTCTTGTTTGACCCCAGCAGTTTTCCAAGACCTTCTTCTGGTCTCTCACTCATTCAGCTTTCCCTCACCTCTGCAACATTTTGTGCTTCCTTTACCCTGGGCTGCCAAAAGTCTCATTAACACCTTCATCATTTCAGGCTTGATCATTTCAACTGTTGCTCGCCGATCTCTATAGCTGTTTGCTACGCAAACTACGGACCATCCATAATTCTGCAGTGCAAATCCACTCCCCCACTAGGCTCTATGACCCTATTAGCTCCATCTTTGCTCGGCTCCACTGTCTCCCTATCCCCCAGCGTATCAATTTCAAGATCCACGTCATCACATTCAAATCTCTCCATAGTCTTGTCCCATCCTACCTCTGCATTCCTCCTGCAACCCGACTGACCTGCAGCTCTCCACTCACCTGAAAACAATCTGCTTCATGTCCCCCATCCTATAGGCCACAATTTGGTGAGAGTTTTCAGCCATTCTATGCCTGATCTATCCTGGCGTGTCACCTCCTCCCTCACTTTTAATGCCCACTTTGAGATCTATGTCTTTCACCACTCTGAAGCTCCGGTGCCCAGTCAGCTGTGTCTGAATTTTGAGATGATCTCCTGATATGACAGGTGCTGTATAAATGTAAACTGTTGCTGTATTCCAATACTGTGTGATTCTATTCCTGTTTCTCTTCATTCTGCAAAAGCTCCTGTCCCAGTTTGTATCTCCATATACAGGCCACATTTTTGGGAGACATATAACAGGTAAGAAAAAAACATGTTTGAAATATTATTTATTCCTTAAAAGTTGTATTGATGGAAATTCTTAGCTATAATTACTTATACGTAGGGTAGCAAGAGTGTTTTTTGAGGCAGATAATGTGAAAGGTACTATGTTTCAAGATAAAAATTGTTTCTGTATTACAGAAATGGAGTTTCAAATGTTAAGCCATGATTTATCTCCCTCTATTTGTCTTTTTCCTGCAGTTATTTTTGTATCAGGAAAATGGGAAAGTGTTTGTGTTAATTGGGTTAAGTCTGCTAGCTAAATGAATTGAAATGGTCTGTTGAATTTCCCATATTTAAGATTTGATTCAATTAATTCAGCAGTGGGAAAACTGAAGTTTGTGTAATTTAATACTTTACATATTTACCTTATTTTTCTCCTGTTTAGGCCTGTGTGGAAATAAGCAAAAACAAATTGCCAAGGCCATCAAAAGAGCCCAGCATATGGGTATGTAGTGATTTTAAAGGTTTTATTCCACAGCTGATATTATCACGCATGTCATCGTGGTCCACTCTTGTGTACCTCCAATTTACTGGAAGAGAGGTTGCCCTTAGCTATGTTGAGGCTCTCCCATGAAGCTTTCCACCTCAGACTCAGACAGCATTAATTGACATGAATAGTGTGAAATTTCCGATCCCAAGAATTCAAAATACATACCCAACAATCCTTAATAAAAGTATGGTTTTTAATATATAAACCCAAACAGTGTGAAAGACAGACTGGTTATAATTTACAGAAATATACTGCCGGGTTGAAACAGGAAGCAGCTGAATTGATCGTCGGTTGGTCTCAAGATGGTTTTCTAATGTCTGCTGCTATACTCACACCCCATTTGGTCCGGTCCTGCAGGTCTAACTTTTCCTTTAGACTTCTCCCCTAGATATACAGAGATGTCCTCTTTCCCTTTGATCAGTCCTGACCTCGCCCTTATTTCTTGTATTTTAATGTCTTCTTTGTCCTGTCTAACGATATTAATGGGAGCTGAGAGGAATGCAATCATAGTATCTAAGAGAGAAGAGCGCTCTGTTTATGCTAACATCCTTAGATATTCTTCCTGCCTGATATCAAGACTAGTGATCCCATCTGTCTTTTTCTCTCTTTGTCCTCTCTAACCTGGGGTAGGAGGGAGGCGTGATCACATTCCTCTGCCGTCCTCAAGCGTGCTGTTAATTTACCCTAGAAGACTTTAGACACACATTCTATTATCTCAGCCTTTTTCTCGAGGTCTTTCCTCTTGTCCAGATGGCCCTTACATCATACCTCCCAGATCAAGGGTCAATCTGGTATTCTCCAGTTCATGGCGCAAATATATTCTAACTATATACGACTAATTGGTATAAAGTTTATCGATCAGTTTCCAACAATAGACTCCACCTAACCAAGCCAATGCTGACCCTTACTGTCTTGTTCGACTCTCAACTGTCCTCTAAACCCCCAGGGTGTGGGCGTTGTCTTGACTTGTTCACCTCCGCAACATTGCCCACCTTTGCCACTACCTCTTTCCTAGTGCTGCCAAGATTCCATGCTTTTATTAAGTCCAGGCTAGACTATACCGACTCTCTGCTCGCTAGACTTACCAACTCTCCACCCGCTGTAGACCATTCACAACTCTGTAGCTCGTTTCCTATTCCGCACTAGGCTCTTTTGACCTGATAACCCCCATCCTTGCCCGGTTCCACCAGTTCTCCGTTCCCCAGAGGGTCAAGTTTACGATCCTCATCCTCGCTTTTAAATCCCGCTGGTCTTTCTGCACCCTATCTCAGTGACCTCCCAACACCTGCCCACTTCCTCTGCTTCGATGGCATTCACCTGCTTCATGTCCCCCGCCCCACCCGCCTAGCCATTGGTGGTTGGGCCTTCAGTCTTTCTGTCTCTACTCTATGGATCTCCTTCTGGGAGTCCCTTTGCTCATCCTTTCAGTTGCCTTGTTTCCCAATGTGAAAGGTAGTACAGTATACTGTATGTAAATGCAATTTGTTGTGAGTACAGGATGTTTTGCCAGCTTTTCTTTTCCTCGTGCACTCTTCATACATCAGCCTAGGCTCAGAGACACTGCCATCATGAGGGGAGCTATATAACTGCAAATTGCTCTTGCAGAGTCAGGAAGGCATCATATATGAGACCAATCCTTTTTTTGCACTGCATCAACATACCAGCAGACGTCATGAGATAGAGATTTTTTTGGTAGTATTTCCACTCCTAGCCCTTTGGCCTAAAAGCCAATTACAGCTCTCAAAAGTTGACAAGGCTGAGATCACTATAGAATACAACAATAACCTGCACTTATATAGTGCCCTCCACATGGGGTAGCGTCTCAGAGCACTTAACAGTGACTCCGAGCCTGACTCGGAGGGTGGGGGGAGGAGATGGCCGTAAGCACAGACGGAGTGGAAATCTAGAAAGTGAACCTAGAAGCTCCTTGTGTGCATGGCTTAGTACCTTTATTCACTAGATGGTAAAGGAGCCACCAGAGAGAGTGTAAATCCACAGTGAAGGAATTTGCAACAGCTGGAATTGAACCTCAGCATCAAACTAGAATAATAGTCGTAATTGATTGAATGGCTTTTTTGAGCAGAATATCAGAAAAATTCTACTTCTGTTTCTCCCTCCCACCCATCAACAATGATTCAGCTATCTTGTTTTAGTTCATTTACTGCTAAATGTAGGTAGAATTTGATGGAAATGTGAAGTGTTTGATTATACTTACATTTTGCTTTTATCTGCAGGATTCATGCCAGTGACCCTGAAGGACCCAGCATTCATAAAAGATCCAAACATTTGTGATATTAAACTTCTAGAATAACTAGATACTCAGGTTCCTATTATCTGCAATAATGTTGTGAAGCTTCCCCAAAAATTATATTCTACAAATTAATAAATCAGTTATTCATGTGCATCCGTGTACCATTTTGTTTATATATTTCTGGCTCATCCCAGGACCTGGACATGAGTCATGGAGGCTAGGAGTCATCCCACTCAGCTTGATAACAACAACATTACACTTGTATAGTGCTTTTCACGTCAGGGGGACGTCCCAAGGCGCTGAACAGTCACTGTGTCAGGGAAGTGGGGGATAAGTGCTCTGAGGCGCCATCCGGCATGGAGGGCGCTATATAAATCGAAGCTGCTGTTGTTGATTAGGAATTACCGATGGGACCATTGGAGAAGCTTGAGGTGGGACTTGAAGGAAGTCAGGGTAACCCTGCAAGTCAAAGCCCTAACAGGTCCTCCCTGGACAGGCAGTGGGAAAGCTTGCCAGACAGCAGTATCAATGGCAAGCTATGCTGTTTTAGCTGATTAGACACCAGCAGGTACCCTAACAAACACTCTGGGGTCCCGAAGCTTGGCACTTGCCAACCTGCACCTAATACTTTCTAGAATTGGGTAAGCAGGATGAGTCCCTCCAGGGAGAGAGTGCATTCCATTCCAGCAATCTATTAGGGATTTCCATGTGTAGGTGGGATACACGGAAATCTCAGTTTGGTTTGGATACTCTCAAGGGTGGTGGTGAGTTTCTACATGTGTCGGACATCTGGCTGACCCCCAAAAATACAGCACTTCAAACTGGAGTGCTATTTTTTAGTTTGGGAAAGAATAACAAGCTATACAACTGTAATATTGATAAGTCATTATACTGCAGCATTTAACCATTACTGCTTCATTGTGAGACTGGAACGAGAAATGGTCATGGCAGCTGCAAAGTGGATAAATGTTTTTTCTCAAACTACGTACTGTACCTGTTTTGTACAAAACAATTATCCCCTTGACTGGTGACAGATCACCAGAAATTAGTCTCAGGGTTGAATTTTCTGTTTTATGCACTGATTCATTTGCTTTAAAAAATGTTGTTACAGCAATAAACTACAGTAAAAGCCCGTTTATATGGCAACCTTGGGACCTGGCCAGTGCCGGTTAAAGTGCAAGCCGGATATTCGGCCAAAAACCCAACACAAAACAAATTTATTATATATTTTTATCACATTTTTAAAAACATACCATATTAATAATAGACTAAATAAGCATTTATATAATATATAAATAAAAATAATAATCCTTTTACACAGCGACCAGACAGTTGAGAGAGATCTTTAAACTAGTGCAAAAGTTACACGTCTTTCTCAATAACACGTTTGCTTTCCTCTCCTCTGTTCTCATTGGGGGCAGAGGAGAGGAAAGCAAACGTGTTATTGAGAAAGCAGAGAGTGAGTGGTGGCCGCCGCTGTCACTGTTCAGTTGTTTTATTTGTTTAGTATTTTTTGGTGCCTGTTTGGGCTCAGTGACTTTTTCACATGTTTATTTTCACAACTCTTTTGCTCTCGTGATTTTTTTAAAAAAAACTTTCCTTCCAAATGATCCAAGGATTGGCATTGAAAGCAAACGTTTCATTTCACTTTTAAAGTTAGATTTGTTTTTAATATCAGACTGGGTAAGGGGAGGCGCTGAGTGTGTTTCTGATATGCACTGCAGCTTCCCAAGCTTAAAGGTATTTGTAAAATAAACCAGACTTGAGATGTGTTGCAAACTTCACATTACTGAGGATAAAGAAGGATTGAAACAGAGCCTTTGGGAAAGAAAGCCTCGACTCACTCTGGCTTCTGTGTGAGAAGGGAATCCTGTCTGCAGTTCATTACTAAAGAGCAGAAATTTGATCTTTAATATTTTCAGGAGCCTGGATATTACACAGGCTTGTGATGCCTGTGTGTGTGTTGTGTTGCTTTGTGGCTGCTCTTATTTTCCATCTACCGTATATCTCCGCGTATAAGGCGCACCCGCATATAAGGCGCACCCCCCGGTTTTTGACCTTTTCTTGGTGAAAAAAAACGGAAGCATTTTCAATGATATTGCTGGCAGAAGGGAGGAGAGACAGGAGAGACAGGTAGGTAGGGAGAGAGAGAGGCAGGCAGCCAGGGAGAGAGGCAGGTCGGCAGCCTGGGAGAGAGAGAGGGAGAGAGGCAGGCCGGCAGCCAGGGAGGGAGGGAGGGAGAGAGGGAGAGCGGCAGGTCGGCAGCCCGGGAGGGAGAGAGAAAGGGAGAGAGGCAGGTCGGTAGCCCGGGAGGGGGAGAGGGGGAGAGAGGCAGGCCGGCAGCCCGGGAGAGAGAGAGGGAGAGAGGCAGGCAGGGAGGGAGGGAGAGAGAGCGGCAGGGATGGAAGCAGGCAGACTGGGTTCGGCAGAAGGTAAGCACAGCACTGAAGGCTGCCGCTGCCCGGGCGGCCGAGGCCGAAGCCCCGTCACCCGCTCCCCCCCAACCCCCGCCGGACACTGACCAAATCCTGGCTGACAGCGCGCCGGCCGCCCCTCCTGTTTACTGTATTTCCGAGGCTCAAAATTTCTTGTATCTGCGTATAGGGCGCACCCCCAACTTTCGAGATCTTCCGACTTGAAAAAAAGTGCGCCTTATACGCGGAGATATACGGTAAATTAATCAACTCACCCTCTCTCTTCCTGCCTCTCTCAAACCCGAGTGTGCTACCGGCAGTATTCAGAGCTGTTATGTAAGGGAAAAAACAGCAGCGCTACCTTCAGGCACTAGTAGCAGCATTCCAAAATACTGACGCGAAGAGATATTCAGCCGAAAACACACAAAAACTGCATTTTTCCGGATAAATTCCAGTTATTCAAATCAGGACTTTTTTTTTTTGCGGGGCTAGTTATACGGAAATTACGGTTGATCGGGTCACGGATAAACGGGCTTTTACTGTACTGTTTTAAACTGTTGCTTTAAATATTAACCCTATCCCATTAAAAACAAAATAATTTTTAAAAAACATTGTGGACCTTCAGTCTTTGTAGAAAACCTATTTCAATAGAAACTAAGTTTAATTATTTGTTTGAAAATGGATTTTGTTAAAAATACTGCATCTTAAACAGCTCAGAATAGAAGCTCAACTGAAAAATACTTTGTTTAGACACGGAATTTTTTTTAAGAAAAGGCCTCTAATTAGTCTTAAGCAGGTGAAGATGCTACTTAAGTTCAAACATGGGCTCAGGTAGTTTCATATCTAATAAAGCTTCAAGATCCATATCAATATCTTGACTAGAACATTACTATTTTGTAACTCAATATCACAATGACAGAAATTAGACACTATGAGAAAGTAGAAAGGAACCATGTTTGCTCACATTATACAAATCTTTAATGGAGAGATTAAAAAAGAAGCAATATTTCATTCCTTGCACTGCACATCATTTTAGAAAAACTTCTTAAAACTATGCGAGTTGCTATTTTATTGACTTCTGGTAATGCCTTTTACAGCAGTTTGCAAAGGCCATGATCCCAGCATTTTTAGTTTGGAGAAGCACTGGATACAATATACTGTTTTGGGATTGTTACAACCTGAAAACAAGCAATTTGTTTCACACTATCCACATTATTTGGAAAAACATTTGGTTTTGTGTTTTTTCTGAGGAACTGAATAAATCAGTTTGATTCTCACCTTAAATGTTACAAATGACAGGTAGATTATTTCCATATTTAAAGTTAATAATAGAAAGGCATTGCTGTAAAATTGTTATTTGCTATCAGAGCTGAATTGTACAAAGTCTTTTAAAAATGAATTGCCCTTCATTTACATCACATATAAACATTGGGAAGGTAGATAATCTAATAGGGGGAGAGAAACTGAAACCTGACCATAATTTGCAACTGAATTTCAAACATCACAACCAATTGGGTTTTCAGAAGCACAGTCAACTTGTGCTCTTTCTTATTCAATTCACTCTGATCACAATTGTCGCTTCTAACTACACCAAAAAACACTGTTTGCGAGGCTTCCCTGCCCTCTGGAAGCAATGCTTCAATTCGTCCTGTCCTGAGGCAGATGGGATTTCTTATAGTCTTATTTTGTTCACATGTCTACTGCAAAAGGTATATAAAAGAAACATTCCTGACTTATCATTCCAAATGAAACTCACAATAAAATTCTTGTGTTTGCATAGTTTCTTTGTTGAAAGTTTATGTACTCTCAATCCAAATTCTGGTGGATGTAGATGTCAAAAGAACTTCCAATAATATCTGAGATATCTGGTACAGGAAAAATGAGGCTTAATTATCTTGGTACATTAAGGTAGAGATGGGTGAAGTTGACTGGAGGTGGTATGAGATTGTTTGATTGCATTTGATGCAAAAATAAGTTGCTTGGAGTGGGAGGATTTGATAGACGAAAGGATAAATGGGATTTCATTGCAAGACTGATCTAGATTTGAGCCCAGGCCCCACAGGTGAGATGTGAAATTATTCTAACTCCCTACTCAGTTTCTGCTCTATATTAGTAGTATAGTACTATACTATATTAAAACTATATTTGTCCTGCAACACTGAAAAACATTTATGCTTCCATTAATTAGAAAGCGGATTCGTTGTCTGAAATCTCTTAAAAGGACAACTTAAAAAAAATCAAATTAAGTTTTACTGCCTTTCCCTTTACTACTCACTTTTAGCTATGCTATTCTTTAAATGAGATAGTCACAAAACACAATATTTGTGATAAATAATGATAATCCTTCCATTTGATATAATGCCTTATGTTGTTGAGACGTCTCAAAGCACTTCACGGAGTATCATGTAAAGTGAATTAACTACATTTTGGGGGCGAAATGCAGCAGCCAATTGCACCCATCAGTGTCCCACATGCAATTGTGGATTGATTGACCAGATTTTTTTTTTTTTAAATAGAGGAATTATTATCCATGGAAAGCAATCCATCAGTTGATTAACAAATGAGTTCCTACGTTCTGCCAGGTAAACAGAGGAGTGTGGATTAAGAAAACATGCTTAAGATTTTGTCCTGCCCGGGAATCAAACTTGGGTCAGCTTGTGAGACATTTCTCATTCAAAAAAATAGCATAGGCTAAAAGCTAACATTTCAAATATACCGTATATCTCCGCGTATAAGGCGCACTTTTTTGCACGTCAGAAGATCTCGAAAGTTGGGGGTGCGCCCTATACGCAGGTACAATACATTTTGAGCCTCGGAAATACAGTAAACAGGAGGGGCGGCCGGCGCTGTCAGCCAGGATTTGGTCAGTGTCCGGCGGGGGTTGGGGGGGAGCGGGTGACGGGGCTTCGGCCTCGGCCGCCCGGGCAGCAGCAGCAGCAGCGAACTTCAGTGCTGTGCTTACCTTCTGCCGAACCCAGTCTGCCTGCCTCACTCCCTGCCGCTCTCCCTCCCTCCCTCCCTGCCTGCTTCCCTCCCTCCCTCCCTCCCTGCCTGCCTGCCTCTCTCCCTCTCTCTCTCCCAGGCTGCCGGCCTGCGTCTCTCCCTCTCTCTCTCCCGGGCTGCCGGCCTGCCTCTCTCCCTCTCCCCCGGGCTGCCTCTCTCCCTCTCTCTCTCCTGGGCTGCCGGCCTGCCTCTCTCCCTCTCTCTCTCCTGGGCTGCCGGCCTGCCTCTCTCCCTCTCTCTCTCCCGGGCTGCCGGCCTGCCTCTCTCCCTCTCCCCCGGCCTGCCTCTCTCCCTCTCTCTCTCCTGGGCTGCCGGCCTGCCTCTCTCCCTCTCTCTCTCCTGGGCTGCCGGCCTGCCTCTCTCCCTCTCTCTCTCCTGGGCTGCCGGCCTGCCTCTCTCCCTCTCTCTCTCTCCCTGCCTCCCTCTCTCCCTCCCTGGCTGCCTGCCTGCCTGCCTCCCTCTCTCTCTCCCTACCTACCTGTCTCTCCTGTCTCTCCTCCCTTCTGCCGGCAATATCATTGAAAATGCTTCCGTTTTTTTTTCACCAAGAAAAGGTCAAAAGTGGGGGGTGCGCCTTATACGCGGGTGCGCCTTATACGCGGAGATATACGGTACTTGTGGAAAAAGATTTAGCACTCTGCATGTCTCCAGTTTGGATTATTTGATTACATTTCAGTTCTGAGCGTTTGGAATGGTCAGAAAGTTGGTGATGTTGAAGAGTGTGGATCCTTGGTGTGCTGGCCTAACACATCTCCTTCAATCTCTGAGCCAGTCAGTCTTTTCAATGATTCTGTTTCACTGCCATCGTTTTCGATACTTGTGGCTGATTTTCTGGTCTTTGGTCGAAGTGGTTTTCGTTTTTTCTGCAAGCCGTGGCAGTTTTGTGCCTTCCGTTTGCATGGAATCTTGGAAGTGTTGGTGTTCTCTGATGCTAAAATATGGAAGCTCTTGGCTGATACCTGAGTCACTGAGTCCTTTTCGTGTATCCCATTATCTTCACTGCAGCACTGAACTGGCATAATTTCACTTTCTCTAGACACAGACATAGACTGTAAAAGTTTTGAGTTTGGGAAAGCCTTTTGCAAAGCCTGGCACAAGTCAACATTTTTTTCCATGAGGTTGGACTTTTTCTTGTCTGCATTAAAAAACAAACTGAAAGTTAAACATGTGAAAAAGTTTGATATTTACACCAGTGAGAAACTTGGAAATATTTAATAAGTTCCATGGTGTGAGATTTGAATACAAAATGTATGACTATTAAGTAGTGAAAATGAAAATATGAAAAATGTTGAAAATGCCATTTTTGAAATTCAATATTCTCAAAATTCAATCCACATAACGTACGTATGTGTTGCCTGATAAGATGGGCCGCCATCTGCACAAAAACTGCAACATGGAAATGGCGGATGATGTCAATAATGCATGTATGAGTTTAAGAGGATAGGACCCAGAGGACAGCTGCAAAAGACTGTGTGGGGGCTGGAGGAGACGTCATCTGCGGACATAAACTGGAGATGGTGTGAGAGGCAGGATCTGAATCACTGAAAGACAGAACCGTGAAGATTGAGAGAGGTGGTGGAGGAGGATAGAGTAGTCAGCGGTATCAAAGGCAGCAGAAAGGTTAAGGAGAACGAGGAGACCACAAGGAGGGACGGACGCAGGTTGCGAGTTCCCCATGTATACGGCCCTCACCTTTCACTGTTATGCATTAGAACACTTATCACCAACAAATACTACTTTATCAAAAATAAACCCTGTGTATGAGTTTGATGTGCTGGTGGCTCTGGAATTCATATATACAGGTATAAATATATATATATAATATATATATATATAGGGTGCCCTGGTCACAGATAGGCAGAATTCTAGAACTGCAAAGAAGCAACTGCACAGAAGTCACAAAAGCAGTTATCCCTTCACTGGATGAGTTCAGAAAGGGAATAGCAACTGTGTGAAACTTCACACAGTCATTACCTGTAACTGAGAATCTTTTTGGACTGGTGAACAAGATAGAAAAGGCATGTATTGAGAAAAGCACAAATAATATGAAGTAATCTACTATACAAAACCTTGTATAGTTTTTTTTTTAAAAGGGAATAAAATTAAAAGAAAATTAGATCTTTATTTAGGAAGAACAGGTCTGTTAGGTTATGGGAGAGGGCTCAATGGGAGAGGTTATGGGAGAGCAACTCAATCCCACTAGTGGGATTGAGTTGCTCTTTTCAAAGAGCCGGCACAGACTAGATGGGCCAAATGGCCTCTTTTTGTGCCGTAAGATTCTATGATTCTATGTTCAATTCAAATTAGTCGACTCTTAATTTTTCCAATTCATTAAACAGGCAGTTTTACAGTGAACATTCTGATATAACAATCGTTTCCGCCCAAGGGGATCTGTTATAGTGAAGTTCAACTGTATTGGTATCCAAAATGAGCATAAACTATTTTTGACCATAAAAAAGCAGTAGCTCATATGTTATAAAAATTTGCCATTACAAACAATGTTTTTATGTGATGAAAACAGAAATTGCTGGGAACACTCAGCAGATCAGGCAGCATCTATAGAGAAAGGAAAAGTGAGTCAACGTTTCGGGTCTACGACCCTTCGCAAGCCCGTACACAGGGGGGGTGCGACGGGTGCGTACGCACCCCCCCCAAATTATAAAAGGTCCACATTTTCCGGGGTAGAGAATTGTATTTTTTATCAAATTTAAATACCAAGTAAATTTATTGAACATTTGAGTAACAATCAGTTCTTCAAAACTATGTATAAATTATAAACACACATCTTTGAATGATTTAGTATTAATATAAAATTATCGAGTCACACACCAGAATCGGCGTCTACCCCAAAACATACCGCGTCGATAGACCAGTCCATGACGCGGCGAGTCTGTGACTCATGATTGGATAAACATAGGTGCGCGCCAAGTCTCAAATCCATCCTCGTTTGGAAATCATCCCGTATACAGCCACAAGGGTAGCACCACTACTGGAAGCTAAAATAATCTTTTCATCTGATCACTGTAAGTAAAAATTGCTCAAGTTTTGAGAGGTGTGACTGTAATGCTAGCAAACAATGACAACATATTTACAAGCTTCTGAGAAATTAAAGCTTTTGAGAACCCAACAAAAAAGTTATGTGTCTGGACGGGAATGCCTATCTTTAAAAGAAATACTCATGGACGTAGGCCTATGCTTTAGCGCCTATTCTACGTGGTGTGTCATTTGGAAATCATCCCGTATACAGTCACTACATAAAAAGGTAGCACCACTTTGTGGAAGCTGAAATCGTATTTTAATCTGATAAATGTAAGTAAAAATGACTTAAGTTTTGATAGGCGTGTTTCTGAAATATCATGTTTCTTGTTTTGTCTTGATTATCACATTTGATTTATATTATTAAAGATGTATTCCTGTAATTAAAAATTGCTTTTAGAGACGTCCACTGGCATGCAAAAAAACATATGACCGCAAAGATAAACAGTGCTACTTTATTTCACATTCAGTTTTGTACCCAGAGTGAAAAAACATCAATGTCGCACGAATTTGGCATAGTTTCACCGTCATCCGATCGAGCGAACTCGGGCATTGACAACCACACTTCTCCACTGATCCCTTCTCTCCATGCAGCCTGACAACTCCTGCCTGCCAATACCCGAATCGCGCTCCAGAGTATCGATGTAGGTTAGGGTCGGTCTACCTCGTGTTCTGTGACAGTGCAATGGTTCCCATAGGATAGTAGCACTATGGACAGTTTCCTCCCGGCTTCTCCAGCTATGTCCGCTAAACCTAAGACGCCTCTGCGGTAATGTCTGTGATACCAGTGTGGTAGTGTACCATATAGCTCACTATTTGTCAGATGCTGTCGCCAGTAAACGTTCAGGGCATCTCTTAGAAGCCTGGTATATACCTCACGAGTCACCTAATCTCCTGGTCAAGGTTTGCGTAAGTGTCCAGCATTCTGCTCCGTATAGGAGCGACTTTCAGCCCTCGCGTTAATGCACATTCATTATAATATGGAAATCGATATTGGTAGAGTGGTTGACGTATTCGCTTCAAAGCAACCAAGGCGTCTCGAATACGGAACGCTATTAAAGAATTAATTTCCCCTCCCTTATTTTTTCAAGTATTTTTTCGTCAGATCAGTATTGCTTGATGGGTCACTTCCTTTAATTTTGATTCTAAGTAAATAAATAAAAACTAACTACACTATTGCTCACAGTTCAACGATATTTTCAGGATGATGCTGATAACAGGCTTGTAACACGTGTGAATTAACTGTTTGACACTGATTTTCAGTTTCTGTATATTTTCTTGTCTTTTATAAAATTTGCTTTGCTGGAATATCTGAGCACATAATTCATACTTTACTCTTACATTATTGTTCATTACAGTCCGAAAGAAATTGAGTCTTAGGATAAGAATGCAGAACAACTTATTAATTACCGTCAATCTGTAGTTTATGATCATTTTCTCTATACGCATACATTTATCAAGCATTCGTCATTGTACTGTTTTAATTGGATTGTAATTTACTTTATCGTTCGCATTCCTTACATCATCGTGTCAACAATCGTGTTTGCTTTTATCGGAGAACACATTCGACCTTCCAAAAAAATTTAGACACGGACTACCGGGGAAAATAAAAACACTGAATAAATAATGATGCTCTTAAACACCAAGGACATGAAACATTTACCGTTCATATTGGATCTTCTGAACCGATTAAATAAGACCTCAAACTGTGTAAAACGTCGGAGCCTTGAGGGGGCTTCGGGGGCAGCCCGCAAGCCCCCGGCCATTGTTGGTCCCATCACTAGCAATTCGCACCCCCCCATTAAAAATCCTGGGTACGGCCCTGCTTCGTCAGAACCTGACCTGCTGAGTTTTCCCAACGATTTCTGTTTCAGATTTCCAGCATCTGCAGTATTTTGTGTTTTTGTTTGTATGAGATGCACTATTTCTACTACACATTTGTTTTCTTCTCAGCACCTCTTGAAATCACAGCAGGTCTACCGTTACTCAGATGGCAGCCTTCTCTTAATTGCCAGTCTTCATACATAATTTATTTGAACATAGGAGTGCCAGCACAAATGATCTCAGCTGATTTCATCCAGAATGCACACACAAGCTCTTCCAAGAGTTTATGAATGATGGTAAGAGATTCCTGCCTGATCTTTTTCTCCCTCTAATCATTCCAATCTGTGAATGCTGAGAAGAGTGTACTAATCCCATTACTATTCCAGCTAGCCCTCAAAACGTGGGATGCAACATTCATTCTCTACTCTTCATCTCCTTGAGATTTGCCATTGACAAACATATATCCTCTTTAAACCGTTAAGTCATTATAAACAAAGACAACCACCATAGTCAGCATTTCTGCTATTAAAGCAGATGTAATGTACTGGAATAAATGGATTTTATTAGTTTTGTACCTGGTATCTGTATGAGCTGCTTTTTCTTTTCAATTAGCGTATCCCTGAGTCTTTGTACATCAGCTAGTAAATATTGCACAGATCGTTCACTCTCTTCTACCTTTAAGCAAGTCATCTGTGTTGAGGGAAACACACATTTACCAAGCATCTTTCACATTGTGGGGTCACTCTAACATTAAATGACTTTCATTATATTCTACCTTTATCTTTCACCATGTTACATTTGTGAGACTAATTATAGAATAATTTGCAGCAATTCATTGAATTCATTTAAATTACAGTACTTTTAATCAATTAGCTTTAGGTTAGGGTGAGATTCTTCAAGTGAATCCATTAGGGGATGGAAAGCCAGTGGAGCTGAGCAAGGATGGTTGTGACAACCTGGTGCGAGAGATGACACGAGTTAATGATTCAAGTAAAGCAAATTGAAATGTAAGGGGTGTATCTATTTGGAACAGTGGAAACTCATAAAAGCTGTATCGTTTCACAACTTAAAGTTTAATGAAAGTCTCCTTCACTTCTAACAGTATTTAATGGGAAAAACAATAATTTCAATCAAGTTGCAAGTGCTACAGCTCTGAATCAGTATCTGAGAACAAAAAGGACACCTTTTGTTTTACCTTCAGTTCCTCTTGCAGTGAGGCATAGATTCCTTTAATTCGCTGAACTTCTTTTAAGGATCCATCTTGATCGAAAAACTCAAGGCTGAGAAGAGACAAGAGAAATTGTGATCCAGAATTTGTTTCTATTATCTACATTGAATTATATATTTAGCACAAAAAGTCCATGTCTGGATATACTATTGATGTTGCTATCCCACAAAATTGGTATCTTATTAATATATCAAATATATAAATAGTGAACAAAAAATATGTTAAAAGAATCAGTAGGCTATTTGGTTATCCCTACGCTCCAAGACAGAAGTTCAAATTGAAGCCAGAAATCAGAATACATTCAAAAGGAAAATCAAATCAGAACATTGCTAACATCTTTGCTTCAAACTATTAGAATACAGTTTTCCCACCACACAGTCTGTTGCTAACCAGAAGGCAATATTTGGGATTTAGTCGACCCACAAAGCCTCCAATTTCTCGTACTTCACCTCTTTTGCTGTGGTACTCCCTCAAACACACATCAACACAAGTTGAATGACGAAAAGGTAGCTTTTGTCTCCTCACACTGGAAACATTCCAGGGGACACTATTGAGGGAACGACTGATTTCAGACTGCAAGACAGACTATCACAGTTCAGTCTCAACAATGAACCTTTCCCCAAATGTCTCCGTAGAGCAGCGATAGTTTACTGACAGGAAGAACAGACACATTCTATCTGAGTTTTAATGATTTCATGTGCCTTACCTAAACATGATGGTCAACCAAATTCGCTCACATGTACTTGTGAAACATGCAGCAGTATTCTACAGTTAGTTATATTAGTCAGATGTAATTGTTGTTTTAGTGAATGGAAACATTAATTTAATAATCAATTGCAATCACTACAGTTTTCCACCAAATTGAATCTCATTCCTACAAAATACAGTGGACTTCCGAATCCAAAATACCCCGGACCAGTAAATTTTATATACTGTGTGTGTATGTATATGTATATCTATATATATATATCTATATACACACACAGGTACCCCTCCCCAACCGCGTGGGATACGTTCCTGTAAACCTCCACGATTGGTAAAACCACGGTTGGAAAATACAGGGCCCTATGGGAAACATAGGGATGGGGGGAGTAAGTTCGCGTTTCATAGAACTAAACACAAAAAAACACATACAGTTATAACATACATAGGGAGAGGAGGAGTAAGTTTGGGCGCATCTGCAGCAATCCGCGAGGCTGACTGACTGATCTACACACAGACACAGAAAGAGAAATCAACGGAGAAGATTTGGTGGGTGGCACGGAGGGCTGCGGGGGGCGGGTTGGGGGAGTTGGGGTGGGGGGAAGAGAAGGTGAAATAGAGAGAAGGTAAGAGAGAGAAGGGGGGTGGGGGAGGGAGGAAGAGAAGGTGAGTCAGAGAGAGATCTCTGCAGCTTACAATACACTTACACAAGAGAGAGAGGATGCAGAGAAGCGACAATAAATTCATGTTACTGTATTTACCTTAATCCTAAGAGAGAAGCGTTGTCGCTGGTTGATTGCAACATTGCGACTGGGTCCTAGCGCTATACACTAGCGTGAAGCGACATTGAGGCTGGTTGATTCAACTGGGTCCTAGAACTAAACGCTAGTGTTAAAACCCGTGGATAAGCAAGGGTTATAAGCCGTGCTTAGCAAAGGGTTGTCACATTTGGCAAACCATGGATGCATGAGTTTCGCGATTGTCAAAGGCATGGTTGGGGCAGGGTACCTGTACTGTATACACACACAGGAATTTGTAAAATGTAAATCGAACTGACTACCTGTCAAATACTGAAATTTCTTTCCTACCTGTTTATTTACTAATTTGAGCAAAAATCTCTTCCTGCTGGTGTTGAGATCCACAAGACGGTGGCATGCAAGATGGAACATTGTTCCTGTGAAGGTAAGATGGAGGGGTGGTGACTACTGTTCCACTGAACCACAAATAAGTGTTGGTAGGTGGGGTAATCCCCTAATGAATGGTTGGCTGGTCTTTGGGATGTGTGAAGGTTCTGTTGATGGTACAGATCACCAGGGAGAAATAGATTAAATGAATTGCTTGAACATGTGTGTGAAAAGTGGGACGATGGTGGAACCATAGTAAGGCAAACGGTGACTGTTGAGAGGGACTTGGAGATTAGCACTCTGCAGCTTTCCTCGCGCTGTTTGGAGAGGCTGCAGCATGAAGGGAAGCCTTTGAACAACAACAACAACAAATTACATTTATAGAGCGCCTTTCACGTCGGGAGGACTTCCCAAGGCGCTGCACAGGAGGCGTGTGACCCGAGCTGAGAGGGGAGTGTTTGGGAAGGGGTGAAACACGAAGGGGAGGTAAAAGAGTTCGGGGTGGAACAAAAGGCACGATCGAAGAGGAAAGTCTTCAAACCGGCCTTGAAAGAGGAAAGGGAAGAAACAAAACGGAGGGATTGAGGGATGGCATTTCATAGGGTGGGAGCGGAGAAACTGAAGGCCCGGCCTCCGATGGTGGGGCGGTTCGGGCGGGGGGCTTGGAGCAGGCCAAGTCCTGTTGAACGGAGGGTCCGGGTGGGCGTGTAAGGGGAAAGTAGATTGGTTAAATAGGGCGGGGCAAGGCCGTGTAAGGCGTTGTAGGTGAGGACGAGGATCTTGAACTCGATCCTCTGTAGGATGGGTGCCAGTGGAGACGGGCGAGGGTGGGGGTTATGTGGTCGCGGAGGCGGGTGCGGGATAGTACACGGGCTGCAGAGTTTTGGATGACCTGCAGCCTGTGAATGGAGGAACTGGGGAGGCCGACGAGGAGAGAGTTTCCGTAGTCCAGCCGTGAGGTGATGTACGCGTGCACGAGTGTTTTGGCAGTGCGGGGGGTGAGATAGTTGCGGAGCCTGTCAATGTTGCGCAGGTGGAAATAAGCGGTGCCGGTCAAGGTGCGGATGGGAGGGAGGAAGGAAAGTTTTTGATCGAACATGATGCCGAGGTTCCTGATTGGTTTTGTGAGGTGGAGAGTGCAGCCTTGGATATTGAGGCTGGCAGCGCCCGATGTGCGGAGGCGCTGGCTTGAGCCAATCAGGAGGGCTTCGGTTTTACTCACGTTCAATTGCAAAAAGTTGTCCCTCGTCCAGGACTCGATGTCGGACAGACATGCTGTCAGAACATCGATCGTCTGGGGGTTGAGGGATGAGGCAGAAAGGTACAACTGGGTGTCGTCCGCATACATGTGGAAATTTACCCCATGTTTGCGGATGACGTCGCCCAGAGGGAGCGTGTAAAGGGTGAAAAGGAGGGGGCCTAAAACAGAGCCCTGAGGGACGCCGTGAGAAACTGTGCGGGGGTTTGAAGAAAAACCGTTGGAAGAAACAAAATGTAAACGGTGGGGCATTTGAAGCTTGGACATTGCAAAGTTATGAAAATGAACAATGTGCCAACAGGTGTCTTGAACTATAAAAGCAACTTAGTGGATAACAAGAATGCAGGGTCCAGCAGAGAGTGAAAGCAGTGGCTTGCTTGGGTAATTATGTGTTTCAGTTATGTTCAGTTCAGCTGTGTTTCAGGTAATGCAGGGTTTTCCCAGAAATAATAATCCTTGCATTTGATATAGCACCTTACCACGTTGGGACATCTCAAAGCACTTGTTAGAATATATTGTAAAGTGGATTTCCAAAACTGTATTTTGTGGGCCAAACACAGCAGCCAATTACACAACCAGGGTCCTACTTACTGCTAGGTAAACAGAGGCATATGGAGTAAGGAAACGTGCCTAAGGCCGGTATGCGAACCCAGGTCTGCTTGTGATATGCAGAAAACAATTGTATCAAGAATTAAATGCAACCCATAGATTAAAATAGTTATATGTAGGTAAAATAGTTGGAGATAAAGGTTTGTTTGAAACTTGGAGCAAAAGGTTTGATGGATATGTCACAATTTAATCTTCAGGTTCTCACAAATTCCACAAAACAACTTGGGAGGTATTATTTCAGGGTTATGAAGCTCGATTACAACAATAATGATAATAATAATCCTTGCATTTGATATCGCGCTTTTCACATCTTCTAGACGTTTCAAAGTACTTCACAGAATATTTTGTAAAGTGAATTGACTATATTTGTGGGCGAAACAATTGCGCACAGCAGTGTCCCACAAACAGTCATGGATTGAGTGACTACATTTTTTTTCTTGAAGCAATATTATCAGGAATGTGAAATAAGGAAACTTTCCCAGGGGTTTACCCTGCATGAAATTGAACTCAGGTCTCTCGCTTATAAGGCAAGATGCTCTAACCACTGACTCCACAATAATAATATTATTCAATATGCAATAAAAAATGCAACTTTACAGACATAAGCTACCCTATAGGTTGCAGAACCAAATGAATCAAATTAGGATCTAAAAGAAAAAACTTAAAGCATTCAAACTTATAATAATAATAATTGTATTTGATAGTGCTGTATCACATTGTTGAGATATCTCTAAGCGCTTTAAGTGATATATTGTAAAGTGGATTGATTATGTATTTTATCGGCAAAACGGACAGCCAATTGCACACAGAATGTTCCACAAACAATTGTTACAAACTTTTTTTAAGGTATTAATACTCTGGAAAGTGATTCGCTATTTGACTAACAACTGGGTTCCTCCTACTGCCTGGTAAATAGAGTCACGTGGAGAAAGGAAACTTGTTTAAGGTTCCATCACACCTGGGAAACAAATCCAGGTCCTCTTTCGAGCGCTCTAACCACTGAGCTACAGGATTCTACAAAGGTGACGGTTATGCAAAACAATGCAACTATCCATCTTTCAAAGAGGTCCTATTTACTGCCAAGTGGGCCAAGGAGCAGGGAAAATAAACTACCAAATAAAGATTAATACTGGAAACAATCAGCCCTATCAGCTGAAGAAGAGGTCATATTTTCCTCAATCTTGTAAGATGAAGTTTGTAACACATTTTGAATTGCTGAAGCAACATTTGCTCTACATGTGCATTATAAAAACAAACACAAGAAACTAAATCTGAGAAACACAAAAAAAAACTTACACAGATCTAGAGTAAGGAGGTAAAACAATGTTGTAAACATTGCGTACACATTGTGTAAATGCTTATGCAGATAAGATCTGCAGTATTGATTATATTGGCAAATTGTTTGGAGACAAAACTTCAGCCCAGTACCAACCAGACCCGCTATTAAAAAATACTTTTTTATTACTTCTCTTTTCTCCTCCATTTGAAGACACTGGACATTTCCAGCATACACGTTCCACAATAGTTACTGTGTAAAGTTCCTGTGGTGTAACACAATCAAATTGTGCTGCTTACTAGGGTCCGGCGATATATCGATATATCGCTATATCGCTAAAATATATTTACCGATATAATTTTCATATCGATACGCCGATATAGGCATTTCAAAAATATCGATATATCGAAAAATCGATGGAAAAAATCGGAATGCACACACACTGAATTACAAGACTCAGAATGCTCATCTCTATACACAATGCACAGACCGAGGTGCAAAGCCGCCATATTGTATTCATAGTACTCGAATACAATATACAGGTATGCAAGGGGTGAGGGGAGAGACAGCTGGGGGTGTGGGGGGGGTGAGAGAGATGGCTGGGGGGGTGGGGAGGGGGAGAGAGATGGCTGGAGGGAGAAGGGGAGAGAGACGGCTGGGGGGGAAGAGAGAGATGGCAGGGGGGGGGGAAGAGACGGCTGGGGGGTGGGGGGGGGGAGAGAGATGGCGGGGGGGGGGGTGGGTGGGTGAGAGGGACGGCAGCGGGGGGAGGGGGAGGAGAGAGGGACGGCAGCGGGGGGATGGGGAGAGAGACGGGGTGGATGTGATAATATACAGATAGATAGAGATGGGGGGGATGTGAGAGAGAGACGCAGACAGAAAAACACAAGAGATGGAGCGAGTGAGTGTGAGAGACACAGAGAGAGAAAGATATTTACCTCCTGAGGTGATAGGCCCCGAATGCGCGCACCGCACGCATGCGCAATACGAAAAACCCAAAAATATCGATATTTCAGTATAACTCGATATGAGCACATCAATATATCTAAATCGGAAAATTTCCATATCGACGGACCCTACTTCTTACCTGTGTTTCTGCACTGTTCGACTGTAGCCAGTGGAAGTACAGGACCCTGAAAACGTTATGTAGTCCTGTTGTTCAGACATTCCCAGATTGGTCACAGATACAGGAATTTGCTGAACAAGACTAGATTTTTTTGAAAAAGTAAAGAAAAATAAATATTATTCATATGATTGAAACAACAATCACAAAATTACACTTGTATAGCGCCTTTCATGTCAGGAGGACTTCCCAAGGCGCTGGACAGTCACTGCTTCAAACTCGAGCTGAGGACGGGTAGGGAGGGGGGGGGGAGGAAAGGGGGGATTAGGAGTTGCCAATGGATCCATCGAAGAGGAGAGTCTTGAGGCGAGACTTGAAGGAGGCCAGGGAAAGTGGACTTGAGGAACTTTCAAACACGTACAATGCCAATGCTACTTATTGTAAGCAGAGTAATTGAAGGCAAGGTAACCCAAACAATTCTTTGAGAAACCCAATTGGCAAATGGCACAAACAAAGCTGGAACATGTTAGAATCAGTTCCAATGTTTCCTGTTTGTGTACGAGGAAAGGATTCCTTACATTTCCCAAATTGAAATACTTTTGAGGTGATTTTCTTTTATAAAAAATACATATCATAGAATCATACGGCACAAAAGGAAGCCATTCGGCCCATCGAGTCTGTGCTGGCTCTTTAAAAAGAGCAATTTAATTCCACGCCCCAGCTCTCTTCCCATAACCTCGCAAACCCGTCCTCCCCAAATAAATGTCTACCTCTTTTAAAAGTTGTTATCAAATCGGCCTCCACCATCTTTTCAGTCAATGCATTCCAGATTCAAACAACTTGTTGAGTGAAAAAAATTCTCCTCACCTCCCCTCTGCTTCTTTTTGAAACTATTTTAAATCTGTGACCACGAATCACTGATACACCCACCAGTGGAAACAGTTTTTCCTTGTCTACTGTCGAATCCCCTCGTGATCTCAAAAACCTCTATGAAGTCTCCTCGTAACCTTCTCTGTTCCAATGAGAATAAACATAGTCTCTCTAGCCTTTAAATCTGCAGGAAAATAGAAAAATCTTTCTGCGGTGCTCACCTTTCCTGAAGTCTACTGAGAGTGTAATCCAGGCTGTGTGTGGAACCATTGTCCTTGCACAATTTGGTAGTAAAGAGAAAGAACACCAGCTGCTGGTTTTTGAGTTGATTCTGAAGGTTCTTGTGAAGGAGGCGCTCTCGGAATGTCATCATCTGATTCGTATTGCGTCTGAATTTATACCAACCAATAACATTCTGGAGAGCAGAGTGTACAGTACAGTTAGATCTAGTGTAGAACAAAAAACCCTGAAAATGTGCCACAAATCACTTTTCCAATTTGCTAATTCTTCTCAAAGCTAGATATTTAACAGCACATAAACAACAATTTGTGTTGCGTCTAGAGCACTCTTCATGTGGAGTCACTTTTTGGGAGAAAGTAGTTTAACGAGGGAGGGCTCACAGGTGACTCTAGACACAATCAAAGAGGAAAGTCTTCAGTGTGATCTGAAAATGGGCAAAAGAGGGGGAATAGAGACAGGGAGTTCTGGAGGTTCAGGGTGCAGTGGCTGAAAGCACGGCTGACATAGTGAAGATGGATTCAGGAATGCGCAAAAGGCTCAAGCCTCAGAACTGTAGAGGAGTGAGCAGGTTTGAAAGGTAGGGGGAGTGCGGGGCATGAAGTGATATCTAGGGTAATGTCCATCGATATTGAATTTTTCCGGTATTGATATATTGGTGGGCTCATATCGATATCACCAGGTTTTTTTTTTACTCACGTTTCAAACCTTTACGTATGAATGGCTTGGGAGGGTTGTGCGCAAGTCTGCTTGTGTTTGGTGGTGGGGGGAAGGGAAGAAGGGGGATGCTCGCGCATTCAGATATGCGTGCTCTACGCCCAGGAGGTTTGCAATGCCGGCGACAAGGTCTGTTCAACGTCTGTTGAACTTTGTTGTTACTGTTTTTGTTGTTTATTGTTGTTGATAGAGCCCTTTGGTGCTTTAAGAAAATTAAGCTCTTGTGTGGATATACCAATTTTTTTTTCATATCGAATTTTTCGATATACCGATATATTCAAATTTCCAATATCAGGATATCGATATGAAAAATTATACTGATATATCGATATATCACCGGACACTATTCTAGGGGAATGTGAACATCATGAAATCGATCTGTTCTGTAACAAGGGAGAAACATTGTGTTAACTGGGCTGGATTCAAACACACAAAAGGTCAATGCTTCAAACCGATGAGCACCTAATCCATTTAAAACTATATACAGTATATTTATTTTCTGTGTAACTTTTTTTCTCTTTCTTTCAGCATTTCCAGTTCAACTATTTCAGCAGCACAGTCAAAGCAAGAGTCATATGTGCTCCGAGACACTAACTGTATGAAGGGCGCTTTATCAAAGCAGGTTGTTGTTTTTGTTGTGAGCCATTCTTGCGCAACAACTAAACCCAAATTAAATGCAAGGATTATTAGCAGTATTTGGTCGCACACTTGAGATAATGCTATGACCAACATAATGATGACAACAACAACAAAATTACATTGAGAGAACCTTTCATGTCTGGAGAACGTCCCAAGGTGCTAAACAGTCAACATAACTTATGCTGACATTTAAATGATTTATCTGATAAAATTATTAGACAGTTTTAAAATTGATACAATATATCATGCAATTCAGATTACTTATATTTTCAAACACTTTGGCCAAATGTTGTCTTAGCAATGTACCTTTTTGTGATCTTGCAATATTTTCTGTAGTGCTTTTTCATCCACTTCACCAGCAAAATTATAAAAACTGTAAAACAGACACATTTTGGAAATATAATTTTAGTTCACCAAAGTTAGCACACAGACTTCCTGTGACACGGAGTGGGGGGGGATGCAGAGAAGGTGGTGTGTGACACGGAGGTGGGGGTGTGGGGGGTGTGGAGAGGCGACAATAAATTCACCTTTATCCTAAGGGAGAAGCGACATCGATGCTGGTTGCTTGCGACATCGCAACTGGGTCCTAGCGCTGAACGTTAGTGTTAAAACCCATGGATAAGCAAGGGTTAAGCAATAACCACTGCCATGGTTAGCAAGGGTTGTCGCAGCGAGCCAACCGTGGATAAGTGAAATTAGCGGTTGAAAAAACTGCGGTTGGGGCGGGGTGCCTGTATTGCATCCATTAACTTTTACCCATGAATCAGGTTGAAAGAGACTGAACAAGTGGCACTGGAAATGACAAAAGTCCTGAAAGGCTTGAAAATGGTTATCAATTGAGCTTACGTACCTGAACAGCCAGTAACATGGAATATGTTTCTGTATATCTAGTGGGGAGAAAACAACAGACATCAGAGGGAACATTTCAAGATCAAGATTGGTGGGGAAACAACAACTTTTCATATAGAAAAAATGTTTCTCCGATGGATAATAAATCTTACACATAAAGGGGAATACATTTAATACAAAATAATACATGTTTTTATATACATAAAAGACTGTTCAGTTACATTGTGAGGGAGTTCAATTAATATCAGAAGATGCATCTTTTAGCTCAAGGCGCTTTATACCATGTGAGTTAACAAGTCCTCCAATTGAGTTCACCTGATGAAGACTTCAGAAATGGCTACATAAACATGTCCAAAATTCACTCTTTTGCCTTTACATATTGGTGCAAGCCAAAGCAACCGGAATTATTACTCGAGGATCACAAGGGAGACAAATTATTAGAAGTTCCACAAATGGGAAATAAATCCACATGAATCCGATCAAGGAATCTGATTATATACTGGATTCCTAAAACGGATTATGGAATGCATTTATGCCACTCATGAGATGCACCCAATATGTTTTCTCATCAATCTAATCTGCTGGTGCCGCATTTTTGTGTTGTTATACTTCAAATTTAGAATGAAATGTACAATTAAAATAACTGCTCTAAAATGAGCCCTTGCACATTATCTCCTGGTACTTGACCATGAATTTTGTTATAATATACCGTATATCTCTGCGTATAAGGCGCACTTTTTTGCACGTCGGAAGGTCTCGAAAGTTGGGGGTGCGCCCTATACGCAGGTACAAGAAATTTTGAGCCTCGGAAATACAGTAAACAGGAGGGGCGGCCGGCGCGCTGTCAGCCGGGATTTCGTCAGTGTCCGGTGGGGGTTGGGAGGAGCGGGTGACGGGGCTTCGGCCTCGGCCGCCCGGGCAGCGGCAGCGGACTTCAGTGCTTTGCTTGCTGCCTGCCTTCTGCCTAACCCAGTCTGCCTGCCTCTCTCCCTCTCTCTCTCCCTCCCTGGCTGCCTGCCTCTCTCCCTCTCTATCTCCCTGGCTGCCTGCCTGCCTCTCTCCCTCTCTCTCTCCCTGGCTGCCGGCCTGCCTCTCTCCCTCTATCTCTCCCTGGCTGCCGGCCTGCCTCTCTCCCTCTCTCTCTCCCTCCCTGCCTGCCTGCCTCTCTCCCTCTCTCTCTCCCTGGCTGCCTGCCTGCTTCCCTCCCTCCCTCCCTCCCTCCCTCTCTCCCTCCCTGCCTGCCTGCCTCCCTCCCTGCCTGCCTCTCTCTCTCTCTCCCTACCTACCTGTCTCTCCTGTCTCTCCTCCCTTCTGCCGGCAATATCATTGAAAATGCTTCCGGTTTTTTTTCACCATGATAAGGTCAAAAGTGGGGGGTGCGCCTTATATGCGGAGATATACGGTACATCTAATCTAGAAAGATCATTAAGGCAAATACAAGCTTAGTGGTTAGAGCACTCACATTACAAGCATGAGACCTGTGTTTGAATCCAGGTGGGTCAGAGTGGAACCTTGGCAAGTTTCCTTACTCCCCATAATAATAATAATTATTATTAATAATAATCCCTAAAAAAAACACAATAATAAAAATTGGTTGTTTCAATCCACGACTGTTTGTGGGATACTGCTGTGCGCCGCCTTTTGCCCACAAATATACAGTCAATTCACTTTACAGTATATTCTGTGAGGCGCTTTGAGACATCTAGAAGACGCGAAAAGCGCTGTATCAAATGCAAGGATTATTATTATTATTAAGGAAGCCATCTGGAAATGAGAAATTAGAGTTATAAGGAAAGGTTTCAATAAATAGAGAACATTAAGAAGAGTTCTTCAACATTCTAAAAGGTTTTTGGAGGACAAATGGTGAAAGGTTATTCCTGGTAGTTAGTATATCAGCAACAAGAGGAAACAATAACTCAAGATGGCCCTGGTAGCACTAAGGGAAAGGTTAGAAGAATATTTCCTCACTCAAAGGAATCTTATACCATCTTTTTTTTTGCTACATTAAGGCTGAGACCACAACATCTGAAATGCCACAAACATGTGATAAACATTTTAAACAAAACTATTTAAAAGGATTTGGGGAAGACTCAGAAAAATGGGCCTGTGTTAATCCTGGCGCCAGCAAAAGCATGATACAACAACCACAACTTTGATTTATATAGCACCCTCCACGCCGGACGGCGTCTCAGAGCGCTGCGCTCTGATGGCTCCACTGTTGGAGGTCAGGCCTTAAGCCTTTTTGCCTTCACTTTCTGGAACCCCAGGCTGGAGCCCTGTTGCCTCTTCCCTTCCCTCTTTCAAGGACTATCTCAAGACCTTCCTTTTCAACCGAGGAAAAATTTGGTAACTTCCCTCCACCATGTCCTGTCCCTTCACCCCTCTCTGTTGGGACCCACAGCTTGGGTGCAAACCTCTGGAACATTGCTCCTCCTCTGCTGTGATTTTTTAAATGATCTAATAGATACTGAACAAAAAATGTCCCCTATGATAATTTGAGGCAAAAATGTTAAATTATATGGGATTATGGCAGTCAATACCGATTTATGATTATTGTTGTCAGTTCAATACAGATCATTTCTGATGGAGCTCCTGTGGCTTAGTGGTTAGAGCATTTGTCTTGCAAGCTGGGGAGATCTGTGTTCGAATCCAGTGCAGATCAGGGCGAAACCTTGGGCAAGTTTCCTTACTCCACACGCCTAATAATAATCCATCCCCAAAAAAACAACACAATAATAAAATTGGTCATTTCAATCCACGACTGTTTGTGGGACACTGCTGTGCGCAATTAGCTGCTGCGATTTGCCCACAAAATATACAGTATATTCTGTGAAGCGCTTTGGGATGTCGATAAGATGTGAAAAGCGCTATATCAAATGCAAGGATTATTATTATTTCAGTACAGTACATTTTGCTAAAGTTTTCTGTAGAAAAACAGAACTATAGATGTCTGCCATACTAGATTATTTTGTTTGAGCCAAGATATAGATTCATAATTGATTAAAAGTTATTACATTAACTACTGGTTAAGAGTTTTACCCTCTCTGCACCCTCCACATTAATGTGTCACCTAGCTTCTATTAAACAGCTATCTAGTGCAGCTATCTAGTGCAGATTGACTGCCAATGTCAATGACTTGTAAAAACTTTTTACTAAACTCCTTAAAGATTTAGGTTAATTCACATGAATAATTCAAGAAGCAATTTGTTGTTATTAAACTATAAAAGGTTTACATACTATATACTGTACCCTGAGTGCAAGATGGATGTTGACTTTCACCTCATTGAAAAGAAAATGCACTTAGTAGTTGCACTTAAATGCACTTAAAACTCACCTATTGTATTAACCACCTCAATATCATCCAGTTGAGAGTCAGTAATGCTATTTTTTGCTTCTGCTTTGATTTCCCCAAGTAGAAATCCTTCCTGAAAAGTGAAACAAATGGGATTACTTGTCTTTTACTGAGTTAGGCCAGGATTCCACTCACACCAAGTTAACAACAACAACAACAACAACAATTTACATTTATAGAGCGCCTTTCACGTCGGGAGGACGTCCCAAGGCGCTGACAACAACTACTTCGATTTATATAGCGCTCTCCACACTGGACGGTGTCTCAGAGCGCTTCACAATAACGGATTCCGGGGGGCGAGCCAGGGGCAGGGGGAGAAAGGTGACCAAAGGTGTGGTCAAATAGAAAGTTCCATAGCTGAGACCTGAAACTGGGAAGAGAGGGGGAGAGGCGAAGGGAATGAAAGGAGTTCCAGAGTCTCGGGGCGCAGTGGCTGAGGCATGGCCGCCGATGGTGTAGCAGAGGATTCGGGAGACAAGGAGGAGGCCAGACCCAGTGGAGCGAAGGCAACAGGTGCTGGTTTGAGGAGAGAGATTGGAGAGGTAGGGGGGTGCTGAGGAGTGGAGGGATTTGAAAACAAGGGTGAGGATCTTGAAATCGATCCGTTCCGGGACAGGGAGCCAGTGAAGTCTTGGCAAGGACTGGGGTAATGGGGGAAGCGAAGTTTGGTGCGGGTGAGAATGTGACGACAGAGTTTTGAATGAGTTGGACTTTATGGATTGTGGTGGAGGGGATTCCGGTGAGGAGTGCATTGGAATAGTCCAGCTGAGAGGTGCCAAAGGCATGGGCCGGGACATCAGCGGCTTTTGGGACGAGATATTGCTGGAGACGAGCGATCCGTCTGAGGTGGAAAAAAGCAGTGCTGGTGAGGGACCGGATGTGGAGG
Source organism: Hydrolagus colliei (assembly GCA_035084275.1). Taxonomy (NCBI): domain Eukaryota; kingdom Metazoa; phylum Chordata; class Chondrichthyes; order Chimaeriformes; family Chimaeridae; genus Hydrolagus; species Hydrolagus colliei. Next base: position 19,946,235 of record CM068742.1, on the reverse strand, counting down.
AGGAAGGACAGTTGGGGATCGAACCTGTTAAGAAACTGAGGATTATGCACATGGACTGTAAATTCACAGCACATCTTACAAATATATCCCTCCAGTGAGAGAATGCACATTCCATTAAAGATATGGAAATATTCATGTGTAAGTGACATAAATAACTAGACAGTTATAAATAAATAGAAGCAAGTGCTATTTCATGATAACACAATAAAAGATACCGCACCCTTACGGATGTACCCTTCTCATGTAATTCCAGAGCATTAGGTTCAGGTTAGTAAAAGCTTATCTTTTGTCTCATCTCCCTCCCACTGAGGACATTCATGGGTTGATCATTTAACATTGAACAAGTGCAGTCTGAGCCCTCATTAAGTGGACAGTAGATATTTGGAACTTCATGCAAACTCTGAGGAGCCGCTACCAACATCCTCCTGCCCACAGCTCAGAAACACATTCTTATGCTTTGATTGGTGTTTCCAGCAGTTGGAGATATGGAGCTTGAACAACTGGTGTTCACCTCTCTGCATACAAGACAAATATCTGCCTTCAGCATGGTGGGAAGACTTTCACAGGACAGCTTGTGATATGCCAGTCACCTTTATGTTCTTGAGGTCCAAGACAGACCGCTTACTTAGCACCAGCTGCTTGATCCAGGTCCTCATGCAAAGGGCATTGGCAAAGGGTATGGCAGTCCACCATTTATTTCACACCTAAATCAGCTTTCATTGAGGTCTTCAAAGCAATACTAAGCACAAATGTCTGTCACTGATCAAGCCAACAGGAAAGGATGGTCTCAAGCAGGAAATTGCTGCTTCCAGATCAGACTGGTTTTTCATTCACTAATCAAATCACCCCAAATAATCTGGATTAAAACAGATCAATTTGATGCTGCACTCCAAAGCACCATATTCAACCCAAATAGCTAAACACCGGCAACAGATCACAACTCTGAGTCAATGAAAAAACAACTGCAGCAGCAGCCAAGAACTGTCCAGCAATACAAATACCCTAAAATGTTCCTATCACATTATAAAAAGACTAACTAGGCATCAACTCAGACAACACAAAGGGAATCTGTCATCAATCAGCAAAGAAAACAAGGCCACTAAAGATGATATTCAACAACAAAAACTTGGATTTATATTGTGTCTTTCACACAGGGCAGCAGCTCAGAGCGCTTAATAGTGGGAGAGGTTGACGTCAAGCCAGGGACAGCTACTGCACTAGTTTCTGGGCAAGGGAGCTGGAAAGATTGGCAAGGAGGGCATCAGAATAATCAAGACGGGGAGTGACGGTTTTGGCTGCAATGTTTGTGAGGTCACCAGGTTGGAGATGAAGAGAAACATTGAGGCAAAATGTATTTCACAGAGAGATACTTGCATAAGCATCGTGAGAAATCAGCATTTATCAATGATGAGATTAACTCTAGGAGTACATCAATCAATCAACCAAAACTTACATTTATATAGCGCCTTTCATGTCGTGAGGACGTCCCAAGGCGCTACACAGTCAGGGAGGGACAAGAGCAGGGGTGGGAGGGGTTGGGGCAGGATGAAGAAAAGTAGGAAAATTGACTATATATTTATGGGCAAAACGCAGCAGCCAAATGGGTGAAGATGGCTAATCAGTTGGAATTCTTACAGCTCACCAGGCCGATGTGACCACTCTTGGCAACGTCAATGTTCCAATTCAAATTAATTGACTTCACTTCTCGTTGTTCTTTGTAGGATGTTGCAAATTAGCTGCTGCATTTGCCAACATAATACTCACTTAATATCCAAATATTTCTTTTGAAGCATTTTCTTTCATGTGAACTGAACCACAGTATATAAATAAATGTGAGTTCATCTATAAAGTCACCAGTGAAGGATTACCATAACAATTTGCAGAAGAAAAATGCACCTCTTGCTTTCAGACTTGGAACTGTAATGTTTTTTAATCCACAAAATGCCATGTGGATTAAATCAATACTTTAATTCAAAATCTGCAAATTGACTTCCATCAGATCAACCTCTTTCCACTCCATCCCAAATTCTTCCAGTCACTCTTCCCATAATCCTTTTAGACTTGTCTCAGTTAATTGCCACTGATCTCCTTAAGTTAATATGCAACAGGAACAGTTTAAAGGCACCCAGAACTGGCAACTTCAGGAAACAGGCCCAGTCACTACCTCATACTCTACATAACATCAAAGAAAATGCATCAACTTTCTTGACCTTGCGAAACAGATTTTTGGTGTGACGAAACCAACCATAAACTCACAATGATGTGCTGGTCTGCTCTTGGTTTGTGTTGTTTTGCACATGCAGAGAGAGACATATAAAACCAGGAAATATCACCCCCCATAATGACAAGTCTGTTTTATCCTTACAACAAAACCTTTAAGCAAAATAGAAGTTCATGGTATTAAAGAGACAGTGACAACATGGATACAGAACTGTCTAGAAGACAGAAAGCAGAGAGTGGGGGGTTTTCTTGGAACAGAGAAGATTAAGAGGAGAGTTAATAGAAGTTTTGAAAATTATGAGGGGATTTGATAGGATGAACAAGGAGAAACTATTTCCACTGGTGAACGGGTCTGTAACCCGAGGACACCGATTTAAAAGAGTTTTTCATAGATTCATAGATTCATAGAATTTTACGGCACAAAAGGAGGCCATTCGGCCCATCTAGTCTGTGCCGGCTCTTTGAAAAGAGCGATTCAATCCCACTGCCCTGCCCGCTCCCCATAGCCTAATAGACCTGTTCTCCCTAAATAAAGATCTAATTCCCTTTTAAAAGTTGTTATCGAATCAGCCTCCACCACCTTTTCAGGCAATGCATTCCAGATTCGAACAACTCGCTGAGTGAAAAAATTTCTCCTCAGCTCCCCTCTACTTCGCCTTGAAACTATTTTAAATCTGTGACCACGAGTCACAGATTCACCCACGAGTGGAAATAGTTTTTCTCTATTTGCCCTGTCGAAACCCCTCATGATCTTATAAACCTCTATTAGGTCTCCCCTCAATCTTCTCTGCTCCAGAGAGAATAACCCTAGCCTATCTAGCCTCTCCTCATAGCTGAAGTCCCTCAATCCTGGCACCATCCTAGTAAATCTTCGTTGTACCCTTTCCAATGCCTTCACATCCTTTCTGTAGTGTGGTGACCAGAATTGAACACAGTATTCCAGCTGAGGCCTCACCAAAGTCCTATAGAGGTTAGTCAGCACTTCCTGACTTTTGTACTCTATACCCCTATTTATAAAGCCTAGTATCCCATATGCCTTCTTAACAGCCTTGTCTACCTGTTCTGCCACCTTCAACGAGTCACTAACACAAATCCCCAGGTCTCTCTGTTCCTTCACACCATTTAAAATTGTACTATCTAGCCTATATTGCGTCCCTTCATTTCTTCTCCCAAAATGCATCACCTCACACTTCTCTGCATTAAACTTCATCTGCCATGTGTCTGCCCACTTTACCAATTTGTCTATATCCTCTTGCAGATGGCTACTATCCTCCTCACTATTTACTATTCTCCCTAACTTTAACAACTTAGTTGTTAAAAGAAACAGAAGGGAGGGGAGGAGAAATTCTTTCAAGCAGCCAATTGTTCTGATCTGGAATGCATTGCCTGAAAGGGTAGTGGAAGCCGATTCAGTAACAACTTTTAAGAGAAAAGCAGATAGTTATTTGAGTACAACAAGCTTGCAGGGCTATCAGAAGAGAGTGGGATAGATTTTGACAACTCTTTTCAAAGAGCTGGCACAGGCACAATGGGTCGAATGGCCTCCTTCTGTGCTGTATAATTCCATGATTCTATGAACATGCAATCTAACTCTTGGTAAGCCTTGATTATGGATGCTTCTATTTAGGACGTTTCAATTGAACAAACATAATTTTTTTTAACACCTTTTTATCGATATAGGACACTTGGTTTTGTTTTAACCAACAAATTATTTTTCTGCATGTGCAATACAGTAAATATTGAGTATTGCAGTCGTTTTGGGCGCGTCCATTTTGTCCATATGCACAGTACATAGTATATTCATGGGTGAAGCGCTCTGAGACGCTATTACATTGTGTGGAGGGCGCTATATAAATTGAAGTTCTTGTTAAATCGCGCTCGCACCTGATATTGTGTATCCAAGCGTTCAAACTGGCCAATAACATGTCGCCACGTCATTATTTAAATGCCAGCTGATTGTGGAGCGACACCACGCCACGTCAGTATTACAGTAATTTCCAAACATTCCCGAGCAACTTCGAGCGATTTACAGCCTCTACCATGTCGGGAAAAGACCGCATTAAATGAAATGAGCGGTAATGCCGCTAGCGGCCAGAAACCCCGCAAAGTCAACACTTTAAATACGAAATTAGAGGTGATAAAGCACATCGAGTCTGGCAAAAAAGGTACGAACGTCGGGAGGGCTTTAGGGCTAACTAGATCGACTATAAAACAGAATAAGGTCAATATACTGACAAATTCAAGGTGTGTTAAGCTACAGGTGCAAGCAGATTATCAAAACATAGGACTGTATTAAAGTTTGCCAGTATTAAAGTACATTACTGTACAGTTATCCCAAGTACCCCTTCTTACCTTTGTGTGTTGTTTTGTGTGTTATTTAGTGGGTTGAAAATTTTATGAAAAGAATGCATCTCAGGTTATATAGTGCAACTGCATGGGATACAGTGTTTCTATTTAGGACACTTCGATCTGAGAACCATTTTTCAGGAACTCAACCCCGTCCTAAATAGAGAGTTACCTGTTAGTTACATTGGTCAGTGGTGATACAATGTAGATAAAATCTGGAAGAATGTCAGTCAAACTATTATTGTTATGATTAGTGTATCCAGACAAAACGTGTGTAAAGAATCTGTAAATTTCTTCTCAGACTGAGTGATTGAAAATCTCAAGAGTCTTATACTGTTAGCATCATATATACTGTAACCTTTTAAAAGTAATAAAATTTACATTTTTGTTCCTTATTTCTTGATAATCCACTATATTATTAATTAAAGCAATACTATTGTAATAAAGTGAGTGAGCGAGCGAGCGGGGTGGCGGGGCCGTGAGTGAGTGAGTGAGTGAGTGAGTGAGTGAGTGAGTGAGTGAGTGAGTGAGTGAGTGAGTGAGTGAGTGAGTGAGGGAGAGAGTGAGGCAGTGAATGGGGGAGAGAGGAGTGAGGCAGTGAGTGGGGGAGAGAGTGAGTGAGGCAGTGAGTGAGGGAGAGAGGAGTGAGGCAGTGAGTGAGGGAGAGAGGAGTGAGGCAGTGAGTGAGGGAGAGAGGAGTGAGGCAGTGAGTGGGGGAGAGAGTGAGGCAGTGAGTGAGGGAGAGAGGAGTGAGGCAGTGAGTGAGGGAGAGAGTGAGTGAGGCAGTGAGTGAGGGAGAGAGGAGTGAGGCAGTGAGTGAGGGAGAGAGGAGTGAGGCAGTGAGTGAGGCAGTGAGTGGGGGAGAGAGTGAGGCAGTGAGTGGGGGAGAGAGTGAGTGAGGCAGTGAGTGGGGGAGAGAGTGAGGCAGTGAGTGAGGCAGTGGGTGGGGGAGAGAGTGAGGCAGTGAGTGAGGCAGTGAGTGGGGGAGAGAGTGAGGCAGTGAGTGAGGCAGTGAGTGAGGGAGAGAGTGAGGCAGTGAGTGAGGCAGTGAGTGAGGGAGAGAATGAGTGAGGCAGTGAGTGAGGGAGAGAGTGAGGCAGTGAGTGAGGGAGAGAGTGAGTGAGGCAGTGAGTGAGGGAGAGAGTGAGTGAGGCAGTGAGTGAGGGAGAGAGTGAGTGAGGCAGTGAGTGAGGGAGAGAGTGAGTGAGGCAGTGAGTGAGGGAGAGAGTGAGGCAGTGAGTGGGGGAGAGAGTGAGTGAGGCAGTGAGTGAGGGAGAGAGTGAGTGAGGCAGTGAGTGAGGGAGAGAGTGAGGCAGTGAGTGAGGGAGAGAGTGAGTGAGGCAGTGAGTGAGGGAGAGAGTGAGTGAGGCAGTGAGTGGGGGAGAGAGTGGGTGGGGGAGAGAGAGTGAGGCAGTGAGTGGGGGAGAGAGTGAGTGGGGGAGAGAGAGAGTGAGGCAGTGAGTGAGGCAGTGAGTGAGGGAGAGAGTGAGTGAGGCAGTGAGTGAGGGAGAAAGTGAGTGAGGCAGTGAGTGAGGGAGAGAGTGAGTGAGGCAGTGAGTGAGGGAGAAAGTGAGTGAGGCAGTGAGTGAGGGAGAGAGTGAGTGAGGCAGTGAGTGGGTGGGGGAGAGAGAGAGTGAGGCAGTGAGTGGGGGGAGAGAGTGGGTGGGGGAGAGAGAGAGTGAGGCAGTGAGTGAGGGAGAGAGTGAGTGAGGCAGTGAGTGAGGGAGAGAGTGGGTGGGGGAGAGAGAGTGAGGCAGTGAGTGGGGGAGAGAGTGGGTGGGGGAGAGAGAGAGTGAGGCAGTGAGTGGGGGAGAGAGAGAGTGAGGCAGTGAGTGGGGGAGAGAGTGGGTGGGGGAGAGAGAGAGTGAGGCAGTGAGTGGGGGAGAGAGTGAGGCAGTGAGTGAGGCAGTGAGTGGGGGAGAGAGTGGGTGGGGGAGAGAGAGAGTGAGGCAGTGAGTGAGGCAGTGAGTGAGGGAGAGAGTGAGGCAGTGAGTGAGGCAGTGAGTGAGGGAGAGAGTGAGGCAGTGAGTGAGGCAGTGAGTGAGGCAGTGAGTGGGGGAGAGAGTGAGTGAGGCAGTGAGTGAGGCAGTGAGTGAGGGAGAGTGAGGCAGTGAGTGAGGCAGTGAGTGAGGCAGTGAGTGAGGCAGTGAGTGGGGGAGAGAGTGAGTGAGGCAGTGAGTGAGGCAGTGAGTGAGGGAGAGTGAGGCAGTGAGTGAGGCAGTGAGTGAGGCAGTGAGTGAGGCAGTGAGTGGGGGAGAGAGTGAGTGAGGCAGTGAGTGAGGCAGTGAGTGAGGGAGAGTGAGGCAGTGAGTGAGGCAGTGAGTGAGGCAGTGAGTGAGGCAGTGAGTGGGGGAGAGAGTGAGTGAGGCAGTGAGTGAGGCAGTGAGTGAGGGAGAGTGAGGCAGTGAGTGAGGCAGTGAGTGAGGCAGTGAGTGAGGCAGTGAGTGGGGGAGAGAGTGAGTGAGGCAGTGAGTGAGGCAGTGAGTGAGGGAGAGTGAGGCAGTGAGTGAGGCAGTGAGTGAGGCAGTGAGTGAGGGAGAGTGAGGCAGTGAGTGAGGCAGTGAGTGAGGCAGGGTTGGAGGGAGAGGGTGAGGGAGGGAGTGAATGTGAGGGGGGCGGGAGGGGGGGGCAGTGACTGAGCTCTCTCTCACACACTGTGCAGTATAAGTCCCGGTCCCCGCTCACCGTGTCCGAGTCGCTGTTGAGGTGTTGGAAGGTCAGAGATCCCAGTGTGAACCCCGACACAGCGGCTTCGGCCTGAGCGCAGCCCTCCATCACCAGCTAGGCCTCAGCCTGGTCCACACAGGGACAAGGGCGCAGGCGCCGACACACACACACACACTGACACACACACTGACACACACACACACACACTGACACACACACTGACACACACACACACACACACACACACTGACACACACACACACACACACTGACACACACACACACTGACACACACACACACACACACACACACACTGACACACACACACACACACACTGACACACACACACACACACACTGACACACACACTGACACACACACACTGACACACACACACACACTGACACTGACACACACACACTGACACACACTGACACACACACTGACACACACACACACACTGACACACACACACACACACACACTGACACACACACACACACACTGACACACACACACACACACTGACACACACACACACTGACACACACACACACTGACACACACACACACACTGACACACACACACACTGACACACACTGACACACACACACACACTGACACACACTGACACACACACACACACACACTGACACACACACACACACTGACACTGATACACTGACACACACACACTGACACACACACACACACACACTGACACACACACACACACACACTGACACACACACACACACTGACACACACACACACACTGACACACACACACACACTGACACACACACACTGACACACACACACACACTGACACACACACACACACACTGACACACACACACACTGACACACACACTGACACACACACACACTGACACACACACACACTGACACACACTGACACACACACACACACACACTGACACACACACACACACACTGACACACACACACACTGACACACACACACACACACTGACACACACACACACACTGACACACACACACACACACACACACACTGACACACACACTGACACACACACACACTGACACACACACTGACACACACACTGACACACACACACACACTGACACTGACACACACACACACACACTGACACACACACACACACTGACACTGACACACACACACACACTGACACACACACACACTGACACACACACACACACTGACACACACACACACACTGACACACACACTGACACACACACACACACACTGACACACACACACTGACACTGACACACACACACACACTGACACTGACACACACACACTGACACACACACACACACACTGACACACACTGACACACACACACTGACACACACACACACACACACTGACACTGACACACACACACACACACTGACACACACACACACACTGACACACACACACACACACTGACACACACACACTGACACACACACACACTGACACACACACACACACACTGACACACACACACTGACACACTGATACACACACACTGACTGACA